>JAPYZE010003783.1:0-25225 GCA_030522805.1 Leptomastidea abnormis | reverse complement strand
AAATTAAAAACTGTGCTTCTCCCATAAGGCTCTGTGTTATTTTTCTAACCACCTTTCGAGTCGTCTGCTTGTGACGTCAGACCTGAAAATGCCTAATTTGCACTGACCCACCGTGCCACCTCCTCCCCCTCCTTCTTTGATCCACCCGCCGAGCCGATGCTGGCTGACTGGTTGGCACTTCCAATATTTATTATGCTTGTTTTTTTAGCCTGCCTGCCTGCGCTCAGCTTGCAGTCGTGTCGTGCGTCGCTGGCTTGTTTACTTGCCGCCAGCGCGGCGATAATATATTTGCTATTTCCCTTTCGCTTCAATGCACCGGTTTCTGCATATACACACTTATCTGCGGCCACCTACTCTTTCTCACGACCCTCTTTCTCCTCCTCCTACCACCCACAAGCTCGAGCACAAGGCTAATCGTTACGGCTTGTGGCTCTCGACCAAGAAACTTGGTCGTTTACGCCCGTCGTATAGGAGTTGGTGTCGCTTTGATTTTCATTTCAGCGTTACTACTTACTTATACTTATATATATATTTTTCTCGAGATATAAGTAATGCGCCATGCGCGGTAGCGGCTGTATGTATATACTCTCTCCCGTCAGCTGACTGCAGCACAGCAGCTGAGATTTGAGATAGAGAAAACGACTGTCACGCGCCGCGCCGTTGTCTCAGATGCATATAAACATATATGTATAGGTACATACATACAGCTGCATTACATTTCTCTATAGCGTTGCAGCAGCCGTGGCGCTGCACTTTATCATGTATGCTTTTCTATTAATAAAGTCGCGATTATATAGGTGACAAGCGCGCTTGCATTACCTATACCTGGTTTGCAATCATATATACATATATATATAGACTCTGCAGTCTGCTCTGCTCTGCTCTGCTCCGGAGTTTCATAAATGGAGCAGAATGGCGCCGGAGTTATAAATTTTGACGCCATCTCTGATAACATGTTATTTTATTATTATTTTTTTTTGTTCAAGGACTCTGATATTTTAATTTTAATAAAGTTGTCAGGAATGTAATTATTGAAAATACAAATTATTTTGAACATAAATAATTTATTAAAGTTATAATTTTAAAAATATTTTAATAAAAAAAAAAACCGAAGCTTAGCTACGGAAGACTGTCGATATTTAGTAGTTACGGGTTCAAATTCCGAGTCGCATTTCAATGCGGAAACGATCAGAATGACCCTTGATTACGAGTACTTAGCTAGCCGCTTAATTAAATGTTTTCTGCTTGATTATCACCAAAAGCGTGAAAATAGCAATGAGTTTTAAAAGCTATATATATATAATATATAATTTGTTCACGTTTATATAAAATACATCTTTAATATCTGCAATAATATTAATTTTAATTAATACATAATAAATTAGAAATAGCACAACCTTGATTGAATAAACCAATTCACAAAAAAATATACCCTTGTATACAAATTTTCAACAATAAATATTGCTTAACTATATAAAAAAATAAATTTTTTTTCTACAATTTTAGGCAGGATTTGATGGTAAACCCATAGACCAGGCATCCAAAAGTTTTTTGTCTTGTGGACCAGCTCCTAAGCTTGTCATCAGATTTGTTAAATCTGCTCTATGAATTTGACCATGAGTAGCGTGTATGACTTTAGCAATGCTGGAAATAAATATAATTTTTTTAGTAAAATTGTGTAATTAACAAAGTAATGTAATTAAATTATCCTACTTTGTCCACTCCTCTTGTAAATTACAAAAGTGTGAGAGTAAAAGAGAGTCGTTAAGTTTTTCATTGTCGAGAGCTTTCTCCAACTTAATTAAAAGTGTTGGAAGTTTTACTGGCAGTACACCTGTCCATCTAATTACATGAGATCGCGTATTTTCTGCCCTATGATCTGCAGGAATAATGTCAAGCCTGCAGATTTTGGCACAAGGTAAAGGCACTGCAACTGACGTATCTACGCCTACAAACATAAAATAAGTATTAAAATCATAAAATTTATCGAAAAAAAATGTGATTTTATGATAAAACTTACTAATAAAATTGCATGCGTTACAATCAGTGTATTTCGGAGCACATGTTTTTACCCTTCTGCATGCTCTTGGTACAAGAGAACACAAAGCATATAAAGATTTAAGTGTTTCTTGAGGTAACCCTCTTACAAGAATTTGTATACCCACTAAGGCACTGTATAAAATCTGGCGAAATTGATCTCGTCCAAGAACACTTTTTAGGTTCTTTAAAATTGACATGGGATTTAAGTTGGAAATGTCTTTAAAATCCGGAATTCTAGTATCTACATTTAAATCGACGGGATATTTAGCGTTGACCAAAGTGAAATTTTCGTCCATTTCTTTTAAATATAAGAAATTGAAAATATGTTTGTTAATATAATAAAATATAAAATTTGTATTTTACTATACCTAAACAATTTTCTTCATTGAAATTAATATCTTCACCTAGTAAACTTAGAGGCATAATTTCTGTAAAATGTGATGCTCCAATACTTAATATCCACACAAACCACATATGGATTCTAAAAAATTAATTTGAATTAATTTTGATAAATTTTTTTACAGACCAAGAATTTTATTCTATAAATAAATGTTTACCTTATGTATATGTATTCTTCATCTGTAATTTCATAAAGTGCTCTTGGCTGATTATTAGCATTAGATTGTGATTCTGATCTGTTGTTATTATTATTTAGAGTTAAGCGAACTACTCTTTGTGGACACTTAGCTTCTTCAGCATTGTATTTTTTTTCAGCAAACTCCTGTAATTCTCTTATTATTTCACTTAAATTTGAGACTATAAAAGGCCACATGTTTAATAAAAATTGTTTGTCTCTCATAAAAACAATAAAACTACACCATCTTCTTAATCCTCTGGCCTAAAATAATTAACACTTGTACTTGAAAAAAAATCAAAATTTTTTTAATGATTATTTATAAATTTTTACCTGGGCATCTTTTAAAGGAAAAGTATAACTTAGAACATGTCCACTTGGTTCATCAAAATAACAAATTCCTTCTTTACCAGGATATTCTTCGCAACTTAAACTTCTAAAAAATTACAAAAGAACTATAATTTTTAGATAACTTGCAAAATAAAATTTGATTTACCTCATACAAGCACATTTAAGTTGAAATCCTATATCTTGCATTAAAGATTGCTGAGATGAAATGAAAGAAGTCCTTGTCTCATGCTCATTACTCAAAAATTTAAGGTATCCCAAACTGGAGCAACCCTTGCATTCCAACTGCAATTCAGAGTACAGAGCTATTGCCTCTTTTAGTACCTCTTCTGATCCATAGAACTTCAGTTTTTCATTATTTTCATAGTCGAAATTTTTAAAGGTCTGGGTCGTGAAAATGACTCTGGGACCATGTACTTCACAAAAACTGCATAACGCTATTGCCGCATTCATTGCTGGCCAAAGAATGAGAATGACGCCAATTTGCTATGGATTGGCTGTCACTGGTTGCAAAAGTCACGACTTTCCGACGTTTCTTCGGTCCTCTTAACATCACCTTCAACAAAAATAAAAGAATAACAATGAAAACAAAATGTCATACACAATTTTTAAGGTCCGCTGCTGTACGAGTTGCCGGAGTTAAAAAAGAACAAATAACGTGAGATCCACCAACTATCGGGATGAAGAAAACTCCAATTTAAAGTGACAAAAAAGTGCAAAAAAACTTAATATAAGCGCTCGTAAGAATTTTCGGCAAAAGAAAAATAATGGAAATGACATAACCTCGGGGAAAAGCGTAAGCAGACGAATTATGGTTGCGGAGGATCTAGCGCGAGCGAGTTTCGCGAGAAGATTGAAAAATACACATGCCTCGGCTTCGTCCGCTTAATCTCAAATCTCGCCTAATTATTTTTTTCGTCTCTATTTGCTCACTTTCACGTGACAGAGAGACGAAAATAAAAGCCCGATAACACGACCAGCAGACACATGACATTTCGCGGAAAAATCAATTCCTGTACTATCGACTAACAACATTACATATAGATATACTACTTTAATTGCAATGTGTTATTGTGCAAAAACTTTATACGATTATGAAATTGCAATAATATAATTTTTGAAATTTTCAAATTTTTTCTTTTTTCTTTCATATCTTAAAAAATTTTAATGTATCACACTAAACTAAAATTAAGAATTGCATAAAAATGTCAAAATTATCTTTTTATAATTATACAAATTAGATTAAAAATTTTATTGAATATTGCTAGACAGGGGTGAAGTGTGGAACACGTTTTATAATTTTCTCATTGCAAAAAGCTAAAGATTGAACACGTAATTTGCATGTGAATTTCAAAGGATTTTGCAAGACTTAAAACCTGGCTTTAAACTGCGCCAGTATACGCCTTGTTGCAGTCAACATGTTATTTAAAAATATATCCCGAGCTAGGTAGGATAATCCAAATCTAATAGAAAAAATAGAAGTATTTTGCAATGTTAAAAGAAGCTGCTCCAAAAATTGGGGGCTAATACAAAAGAAATCCGGAGGTCAAGATAAATAGGGGGGGGGGCCACACCGATTGCGAGCTGCTACTGCGATGATGCGAGGCAAGCGTTTGTTCGCGCGACTTTTGCCCGCGCGTGCGACGCGTTGCTAAATAAACGGCATTCACGGGGTGGCAAGAGGGAGGAAAGAAGTAGCAGCAGCAGCTGATGAGCTCGCAAAGATGGCCGGACGCTGCTGCTGCTGCTAGTCCAATGCAAACAAATAGGAGTCGTGGCTGCAGATCGGAGTCGGAGCCGGCGAGACGAGGTTCTTAATAGACCGAGAGGAAGAGGAGAGAGCAATTTTACAAGACGTCCTGGTATCGGGGGCGAACCAGCAGCCACGGAGGAGGCTAGCCGAGGTAAGCGTCAATGAACCAAGCCTAACATAAAATATAGGCACCTGTCCGCGAGTCCACCTTTCGCAAATCTCCCTCTCCCCCTCCCTACCCCTTTTCCACTCCTTTCACCCCTTTGATTCCACTCGCTCTCTCTCTCTGCTTGCCCCCCCATCAGAGACGACACTCGGCCAGCTCGCGATTCCCTTTTTCGCCCCGCTACTCTTTGGCGACTCCTCCTACTACTTGAGGCTGCAGTAGTAGTAGTAAAAAAGACCCGGGACGGAATTTTTTCTTGACACCGAATTTTTTTTTGACGCGAGAGTCTCCGTGCGTTGTGCTGTAACTCCAAAAATTGCTAGAAATGGAGACAAAGTGCTGGGCGAACGGTTGTGTGACTATGGACATTGATTTCGGAGTCGTTGCTACGTTATTTACTCGTTTACTTTGACTTTCTTTATTAGTAATAAAGTCGGAGATGCGGAAATTTTTAATTATGGACATACTTAATAGCCGGAGCCTTTGAGCAGAATTAGATAAGAAAATGTAGGTGACATGTTGAATTTTTCTTTCTTTCTCTTTTCAATGTGCTTTGGCATTATCTACTTTCTGTTTTATCTTAACAAATTAATGAAAAATAATCAAAAATTTCTTTACTCTTAAAAAATGTGTTTCTTTTTTTTTTTTTTTTAATGAGTTTGATTTATTATTTATTCCTGAAAATATTACAAAACTTAATAACATAAATTAGTTAAGCCTCTTGTAAATCTTAGTAATATTAATTTTTTTAAATATCAATTTTTTTCTAATGTCTTATCTAAATTGCATGGCTTCATGTTGCAGATGTTGAGATTTTGTTTGAAATAAGCCCATCAGGAGGATTAAAGAATATCAATGGCTTTTGATCCTAGAAATGTAAAGTATCCACCACACGACATACAGCATCCACAAAACATGACTCCTTATCCGTACTCCAATCATCATGTCATTCAATCCATGCATAGAATGGATGAAAATCGAAATGAAAATCATTGTGGGAACAAGGAAATGTGCCCACCTCCTACTCATCAATCAGCTGGACCTCAAACTTCAAAAGTTGATGCAGCTACCATGACTGATCCTTTACAGATAGATTTTAGATTGACCTCTGAATATTTAGCTAGGTGCTCAAATACTCTTGGTGGACTGCCATATGTTTGCAAGTATGAAGATAGTAGCAATAATTCATCCGCACATAACTGTCAAGATGGCCACCCAAAAATTGAATATGACATGGAGCCACAACGTATCAATGGTAAACTACTTACATTTTAGTTTTTATATCACGAACTTAAAAAATGAATAAATTTAAAAAACGAATTTTTTTTAGGCATGCTCATCTACCATTGTCCAGAATGCGCCTACCGTTTTGAAGACCGCGAAACACTCCAAGAGCACCTCGAGGACCACAAGCAGCGGCCACACGTCTGCGACATTTGTGGTGCAAGTCTAAAACGCAAGGAGCATCTTGATCGCCACAAGCAGGGCCACAACAAGGACCGACCCTATCAATGCAACACTTGCTGCAAGGCCTTCAAACGCAACGAACACCTAGCCCGCCACATGGTCACTCACTCGGGTAGTAAAAATCAGGTGTGTACCGAGTGCGGGAAAGCGTTTTACAGGAAGGACCACCTAAAGAAGCATCTACAAAGTCACGGCAACGGTAGCAGCGGCAGCACGCACAGTAAGACCAAGAATCCGAGTGGTTCCCAACATGGTATGCAGACGGCCCCCGCCGCCGCCGCCATTGGCCAAAATAATCACAATCAACACGAGGAGGGGTTAAGCACCTTCGCCATGATGATGAGGCAGGCTGGACCTCCTCCCTTTTCTATTCTGAGAACTTAAAACAAGCTGCTGCTCTCGGTGGCAAACTGAGCGAGCGAGTAAATAGCTTTCGATACTCCCACGTACGACTTGAAAACGATTGAAAACTGATATCAAATTTTTTTTTGACAAAATTTTATTTGTCAAGTGTCTTGCATGCAGAATAGAGATTAAATAACAATGATATTGCATAAAAAATTAATTCCTCGCGAAAGGCAGTCTTTTTGAATTACTATATTGAAATCGTGATAAATATATGCAATTGTAGATATTATTTGCATTCAATTATTTAATAAAAATAAATTATGCAAAATTTTTACAAATATATTGCAGTAAGGATATATAAATTATGCAACTAAACTTGATAACTTAAATAGTATTGAAAACTTGCTGCCTTATAAATCATTTGAAAATTTATATATCATAAGAATATTATGTTTACTGCAGTCAAAATTAAGCTAACATTTGTTTTTATATATTTTTACGTGATAATTACTTTGAAACATAAATCCGCATTTGTATAGTTTACTACTATTTATTGTTTTAAGCCATTTTTACACGTTATTAAGTTTAGCAACTTTTTTAAGTCAAAGTTAATAAACATCCTATTTAGAAAATTTTCATTGCATCCAAATAAATTCGTCGGTCTACATTCATCACATAAAAAAAATATTAGATTTAAGTATGGTAAGAAGCAATTACAAGCAAGACCTGAGCGAATTTATTCGGATCCAATTGAATGGTACATATTAAGAGTACTTACATTATTGCGAAAAATACCTTCCGATTGTTGCATAGCTTATAAGTAGGGACTTCATAAGTGAGAATAAAGGAAAGAAAATAAGGCTGGTTCGTATTGTTCCAAAAGGAATTCATGCAATTATCCTTATCTATCGTTTATAAAGCAGTTCGATGATGGTATATCGCGAAACGAAGTTGGAATTATAAATATAAATGACTTATGTTTAAAATACGAATAGCAAAATAAAAATGTTAATCTAATGTGTATGTGATACGGTCCGCACGCGGAATAAGTGCTTTATTTATGAATGAATGAGCCATAGTGATAATCAATAATATTCGTATGTGCTGATTGAACAATCCGGTTTTTAATAATAATGCTAAAAAAAGTTGTTAAAGCGATTGCGCGAATTTTTTCATTATTGTAAAGTGATCGATCCATATGTTGCCTTGGTTAATCGAATATAAGTTTAAAGTTTATGAAAAGAGCAGCGCAAAGCTTGAGCTTTACAAAAAAGCGATAGCTACGTTTAATAAAATTTTGCTCGCTACATCGAGAGAGAATACACGCCATTATTCCGATTATTAATAAAATCATTATAATGAAAGAAACGTTGATTTCAACATTTTATAAACCTTCTCCTGTTTGTATTTTTGTAATTAATAATTTATACAATTTTCAATTAATTTTCAATCAAAATAAAAGACTTGATAAAAATAATGTTTTACTTTCTTCTTGCCTGATAATTTTTTTATTTTTAAATGCTTAAAGCAGGATTGCAGTAGGGAGTAAAATAAATAAATGACAGAATAAATTTCAAGTTTTCTCACGATTTTTATTTATATATAGATATATTTATATATATATTTATATATATTATGTATAGGGTATTACATAAAGCAGCACTGGAGGAGGGGGGGGAGTCGTCTCGAAAAAACGTTCACAAACTTAACGTTCCTATTTTACGCAGCCTAATAATTCTCACACCCACATCGCCCTTCTCGGCTCCTCTTAATTTTTATTTTTTTATTTTACAAAGTATGCTTTTTGACCTCTTCCGCGTTCGTCCATCTCTCGCAACGCTCAACATTTTTCCTCCCTCGCGTTGTCTGATTTCTTGATGCTGTATCCCGACGAATGCTTGCGGTAAAAAATAAAACGCCGAGAGCATCGACTGCCAATGTTCGTCGGAGTGCACCTTTCACTTTTTCCCTCCGAATTATATGTATACGGAAAAATCAGCACTGTTTTAGATATTGCGAAGATCAATTTTCGGGTCAATATAATCGAAACAATTTCTACGTTATTTTTATTTAATTCATTTTTTCCTTCTTACTTTTATTTTTCGAAATTTCTTTTTCACCGGGCAAAGCTGCGACTTGGTTTTCTTTTTTCCTCAGGCGTGTTATCAAATCACGTCTCGATGATATTCTATTTATATGTTTACACCAGAACGTACTAATAACTGTTTTTTTTTGTCTTTTTTTTCTTTTAATTAAGATATAATATCACGAAACGAAATACAAGGGTATTACTTAATACTAACTTAAATTAACAATATTATAAACTAGTTACAATTACATTTTTAATCGGTGTCTTAAATTAACATTTAAGTTGCGAAAAAACATTTACAATTGCACAAAAATTTCTTTCTTTCTTTCTTTCTCTCTTTCTCTCTCGCTTTTTCCCTACAAACTTAATGATTCAATACGAAAATCATTGACGGCTACATAGGTAAAAATTCTTAAAGGAAAAATAAAGTAAATAACTTATATTTTGTATAAGCTTCATCGTTTTTTAGAATTACTCCTTTGCATATACATATATACTAAATTGTAAATTTAAATTTGAAATTGATGAAAGGTAAGTATGTATGTATTTTATTATTATTTTTTTCTTTTGTACAACACTGATCTTTTCACAAACGCAAGGCGTTTTTCGAAGACGGGAAATGGATTATTTTAAAACTTCAAAGGCATTCTGCACTCGAAAACTATTGCTCGTACTATTGTTAATGCTTTTTTTTTTTAATTTCCCTTTCATTTAACGCCATTTACACGCTAATCTAGTGAAAAAGAGTTTAAATGCTTTGTACTATGTCGAGGAATTTGTATATCTCCGCATTTTTCATATTTACCCTTTTCGTTATTTTATTTTCTTTTTCTTCTTCTTCTCATATTTCCACTCTTTACGCACTTTCACAATCCTTATGCTTGCTTTGGGCTATTTCGTTTTCGATATTTTTGCTTAAAGTATATTCTTAACTTTTATGAGAAAATAAAAACACTTGACGTTCTTTAAAATTTTTTTAAAATGTTTCACTCAAAAGTATTAGCATTCTTTTCCGGAGTGAACATTAGATTAAAAAATTTTAAAGCCCGCTTTTTAGTTTTTATTGTCGGCAATCCTACTCTTTTGTTTTTTATTTCTGGAAACTAAAAATTTATTATTTTAGATTTGGAAAGACTTTCTTATTGATTGTAATCTATTGCAAATGTGAGGCCAAAATTTATTTTGAATCAAATTGTACTATTAAAATTAAATGTCAAAATAGAGATAATTTTTTTTTTTTCAACACACAGACATACAATCGTTCTAATAGCTTATCACACAGTCATACTCAACATTTGTTTTTCATGCATAAGAAATAATTTAAATTATTAACATTCAAATAATGAAATTTTCACTAAACAAATGAAGTTTAAAATTTGAAAGTAAAATTGAAAATTATGGCCCTCTAAAATATTTTATTACAATTCTCAGTATATTAATGCAGATAGTTTCATTGAAACGTCAAAAATAGTTTTTATAATTTTTATAGAAACTTAAAAATATAGCATACATTGCAATTTGAAAATTATTAGTTTTGATTAAGCTTAGATAAATATTAAATACACTTTACTATTGTACCTTTGCATGTCTCATATGACGATATAAAAAATACATTTATAAATACATCTATCTCGCGCTAGTGCTTTTGAATTTGTTCGAATTTTGAAGACGAGCAAGCAAGTATTATGGAAATTATTTACATTGCAAGGTTTTTGATAAAGTAAAAACAACAGAGGGCCAACAAAAAATTGAAAAACAAAAATCGAACACACTTCATTTATTCTCAATTTTACTTGATATATTCTTTTTTAATCTTCACCTTTGAATTTGTTTCATCATCATTATCATCATCATAATCACCATCATCACTCCATTAAAAAGCTTGGACACTGCGTAGAAAAATATGCTTCTCACCATTCGACTTTGTCGCAACATTATTTTTTTTTTTTTTTAATTAATTCATTGCTCGCATTCGCTCGTCCACGCGTACAGAACTGCTCATGAAAGCTCGTCGGAAAAGCTTCAATTTTGACCTTCGATTCTACTTATGGAAAAGCGCATGCAGATAAACGCAATTTTTAGAAACGTCTACCTCGTAATTTGTTGTCGTCTAATAATGTAACGCGAATGTAATCGACTTCTCCTGTCATTGCTTGTTAAAACGATTCTCTAGTTAACGTTACATTTATCAGAGAGAACACTTTTATTCTCTTGGACTTAAAGTTCTAACATATGTAAGTTGGAAATAAATATTTATTCGGAGCGACCTATCAAGGCGTACAAATCTATAAAAGTCTAGAAAAACTTTGATTTTCATTTTTCTTTTTTTTTAATTTTCTTATAAAATGCAGACTTATTGATTTTTATAAAATAGAAGACTACAATTGCATCAAAAGTTACACAAATTTTTTACATCCATATTAAAATACTTTATCTAAGCAAAATTAAATATTACTCTTTTTCTCCCTCACAAGTTTTTACACGCTACTAATTTCGTGTTCGAGTAAAGAACTTATGTGCTGAAATTATTAGTCAAAATTGTTTTGCTATGGAGAAAATAAAAAAGAAAACGAGTCAACTATTTGTAAAAGGAAGAACAAACAGTAATCACAATTTTATCGTCGTTCACAAAATAATGCAACAGTTTTTAATTTACTCCTTACAGGAGTAGACAAAGCCATTATAAACTATGTCACATATACTTTTTAAATTGTAAAGCTATTTGTCACAGTTTACGATTTAACAATATACGAAGCTAAAAAATGTACGTTAAAAAATTTTAAACATTTGTCGTTTTTATGTGTTTATTTATTCGGATGTATTATTTGAACGGCTATCGTGACTTTTTGTAAAAAGCATGTTTTCATAAACTTTGGTATCCCAAAAATGTATTAGTTTGTTCGCGAAAAATCATATCTTTCACTCTTCACTTTTGCTTAATCGTTCATATTACAAACACTTACATTCATTCATCTTGCCTTTCAAGCGAGCTACAATTTAGTACACATTCCATGCACACTCATTATTTAACTTATCACGTAATTTTCTATTTAACTTTTTCTTTTTTTTTTTTTTCTTTTTTTTTTGTTTTTAAAAGTATTGGTGTAGTTTTTTTTTTGGGCTTGTTTTTTTTTTTTTTTATACCTTTATATATATTTATATATTTATAATATTATATATGCAGCTTTTAGTTATGTACTATTTATATATATTTAGTTATTCTTATAGGGTACTCTTAACGTTGAGGTCTGACAAAACCTGAATTTTCCTTTATTTAATCTCGCACCTCGCCATTAGAAGCATCTTTAAAAAATTATTGAATTATGATTAATTTTAAAAACAATATAAAGATTAATAATTTGAAGTTTACAATTTATTTTGGAAAATAGGAAAAAGTTGCACGTATAGCTACTTGTAGGTGTACGAAAAGAGATATGTACAATGTAATGAAAATATTATTTATCTCGGTACGTGCAGTGTCATACAGTTTCAAGCGAATTTATTTTCTTTTAATATTTCTATAAAACTACAAAAACTTGTCAAAATTTTGAATGGAATCGTTACAAGTGATTGACCGGTAATGTAATAATAACTATTTGCTATGTATAAAAGTGAAGATACTGATTTAAGGCTGGTCGCCTTAGGCTGCCGACCGACTAGAATTGAACGGTATAAATGTGTATAATGTTAAAAAGAGAATTAAAATATAGCTTGCGCACTGAGGTAAGGTGAGAATAATGCCACAGAATTAAACCGTTAACAATTGAACAAAGGTTGCGAACACGAGACAAACTCGCGCAACGATTCCATTTTATAAATTATTGAATCCTTGATATTCAATATTTTTTAACTAAGCCTTTAAATTATAAATAATTTTTAATAAATCAAAATGGGTAATATTATTCAAAGGTTTAAATGATTCAAAATATTGACAAAAAATTGTATCTATAATTTATGAAGGTATTCTTATCAGTATTATTATAATTA
Source organism: Leptomastidea abnormis (assembly GCA_030522805.1). Classification (NCBI taxonomy): domain Eukaryota; kingdom Metazoa; phylum Arthropoda; class Insecta; order Hymenoptera; family Encyrtidae; genus Leptomastidea; species Leptomastidea abnormis. The sequence continues at coordinate 12,453 of JAPYZE010003783.1, read as the reverse complement.
AATAAGTAGCAAAAATTGGCAAGAATAATAATGGCATATTTCTAAAAAAATGGCACGGTTTATAATAATATAATTTAATTTATGAATTTCATTGATTACATGGCAAAATTCACTACAAAACTTTTATAATTGAAATGATAAATTATTTATGTTATTGAAGAATTACGTGAAACTGCCAAGCTAAACAGTCTATGGATATTACTTAATTTTAATCAAAAAATTTGAACTTTAGTTTACAAAAAAGTCCAATTTATAATCTACAATGTTTCGTTATATTAAAGAGTTAACTAAAACAAATGCTATTAAAATCTAAGAAACTTAAGAACATCAAGCCAATGCTTAACGGAATTAAAAAGTTTTATGAAAAAAACATACATAAAAAAAACAATGTACAAATAAAGTAAAACAAAGTTTTTTCATTTAAAAATCGAAACTCTGAAATAAAGTCTCATTCGTCTCTGGAGGACTAAAAAAATCTTACTATCTGTATCATATACATATATCAGTACTACATGTGGTATTAAATTATAATCAAAATGATTCTTTAATCTCGAAATTCTACTAGCATAAAACATAAAATACTGTTATCAACCTCTTTTTTGCATATATATGTATAAAGAAGAGAAAAGAGATGTATAAGATACCGAGAACATAGGTCTTAATAGAAATGTTACTTAGAATATTGCCTCATCATTTTTTTATTATCTTATTTATAGTACTGTACTAAGGCCTTGTTTGAGTACGGATTAAGTGTGCTCTTTTTTCATTAATTAATCTCGCTTGTGTTCGATTTCCCTTTTAACGTAAATTACTATATCAGGCGTTTGCGTATATATTATTCTTCATTGCGTTAAAGTGGACATCTTTGATGCACTTAAATTTATCAAAGTATACATTATTTAAGGAACAATTGATCGCTGCGCTTTAATTTTCTTTTTCTTAGATTTTTTAATAAAAAAGTAATATTTTTAAAGCAATGAAGAATGATCTACTGTGCTACGTCATAAAATGTTTGATCCTAGTTTCACGACTTTGTCAAACGTTCGTTTATATGTCAGTTTTCTTAAAATGAACTGTTGGTTAAAAATCTCCATGAATTAAAACTAAATTTCTTAATAAAAACTAGAATTTTATTAATAAAATAATGAAAAAAAGGAAAAAAAATCGTAAAATTTAAATTTAAAAAATTGCGTCGCACTTTTCTTTGCACTAGTACGTTATCTCTTTTTGTCTTTCTTTATCTTCTATACAAAAGGAAATTTTCAAGTTTTTGTCGAGCTATCATAAAAATACTTTTTTTATTTTTTCTGTATATATTCTTTTAAAGTAATATTTTCTCGCGACAGGTTTTTATCTCAAGTCCCAAAGGAGAAATTTGGTATTCCTTACAAATATACGCTTCAGTAAGTGCAATGTAGTTTATTTAGTTTCTGATATCTATTTGTCCTTTACTCTTCGTTAACTTTTAACAACATGGGCGTCAAGACTCTGAAGTCTTATGTTTACTTCATTGAGAATAAAATTAATGTATGATAGTGATGTGAGTAAATTACTTTCGCATTCTTTTGGCTTAAGGCATCGGACGTAGTTTTTACTACTACTGAACCCTAGTGGAAAAATTAAATTTCTTGTAACTTCTAGTAGATGAATCGATAGAAATTTGTTTTTATTTTATTATGAAGATAATATTAATTTCTAAATAATCGAGAAAATATTTTCCCGCACTGCGTTACTTCTTATTAAGTATTAAAATTAAAGTTGATAAATGTATTATTAAATTACAGCAGGATATTTTTATTCTTTTTTTATGCTTTATTACAACATCAACTTAGTACTACTACTAAGTTTCATCGTTTCTGATGATTTTTTTTCCGCTAGGGTCCTAATAAAAAAATCCAACGATTGAGACAAAAGATCCAAATGTAAAGGTAGCCCGAAAAAGTGCATATCGCTAGTCATACAGTTCTGCACTTCCTCGATAATGCAATAGTACTCACGCCCCCTGAGTAGCGTAGGCACCGTCCGTAAAAATCATGGCAACCGCTCGACGAGATACGCGCCAATAATTGCGCTAATCCATTCGTCTGTCTTGCGAGTCGGTGGCACATCGCGACGGTCCTATGCTCATTACCTCTTGGAGGCGAGTGGCAGTCGTTCTCAGAAGTCCTTCACGTGAGCGCCAAGGAAGGTGCCGAGCTCGTGAGCGACGGCCGCGGCCGCCTGGTAGCCACTCGCGTTGGAGCTCGCAGCTGCAACAGCCGCGGCTAACTGTTGGGCGTGGTGCTGGTGAGCCGCAGCTGCGGCTAAGGTATGGTGAATCGAATTGCTGGTGCTACTGCCAGCAGCAGAGGCGTTAGGACTGCAGCCAGACGTTGAGGAGCCATGCGAGTGCAGAAGGTTGGCCGGGTGGGGAACTTGAAAGTTCCCGGGTGGCGGGGCTCAGGATAGAAGACCCCCCGGGTGACCCGTTGGCAGAACGGAGCTTGAACTGCCGTTACTGGCAGATTGCAGGCTACTTGTTACGCTGTTTTGCTGATTCTGCTGATTGCCTGTAAAAATAGAAGGAGAGAAAAATATGATTAGTAAACGAAAACAGCGGACAGGCTACAAAATTAGAAACGCATTTGCGAGAAATTCAAAAAACTTACCGGCGTTTTGACTGAGCTCAGCTTTGACCCGCCTAGCGATGTGGCTTCTGGTATGCTTTCTCAAATGATCCTTTCTGTAAAAGCCCTTGCCGCATTCAGTGCATACGTGACGTTTCTCGCCGCTATGTATGACAAAGTGCAGCGTCAGCTGTTCCTTCCTCTTGAAAGCCTTGAGGCAGACCGTGCAGACGTAGGGTCTTTCGGGATTGTGGCTCTGCTTGTGGCGGGTCAAGTGATCCTTCCGTTTGAGGCCGGCTCCACAAATGTCGCAGACAAAGCGCCGTTCTAGCGTGTGGCCGAGCAAATGCTGCTCTAATAATTCGCGTTCTGGATAAGCCATGTGACACTCTGGACAGCAATATAGAGTAGAACCGTCCAATGCCGTGGTCAATCTAATTTCACCTGTAAATTTAGAAATAACATTATCAATAGATATTGTAATAGGGTTGACTAAAAAAAAAAAATAAGAGTTGTTATAAGATAATAATAATAATATAACGATGACCAACCAGGCTTGGGTCTGGGCTTCTTCTCCTTGGGGGCCTTCTTCTTTTTCTTCTTCTTGCCGTTGGGCGACATCATGATGTTGGGGGTGGTGGTGGTGGCCGCGGCGACGGAGGTCGTCGTCTGCTGGGCCATCTGCTCGGACTCCTTCTTGATGCTCTCGGCGGAGTACTTGAGGAAGTGGTGGAGGCTGAGGGGCAGAGTGCTGGCGGGCAGGTGGCTGAGGTAGTCGGCCACGGTGGAGCCCGGGGCGGCGAGGGACTGCCAGGTGGCGGGCATCGAGGCCGGGGTCTGGGTGTGGGCGTGCTGCTGGTGGTGCTGGTGCATGTAGTCCTGCTGGCCGCCTCCACCCCCGTTCGTCGTGGCCTCGCCGTTGTTGCGCTGCTGCTGCTGCTCCTCGGCCGCGTGTTGCTGCTGCTGTTGCTGCTGCTTCTGCTTGTCCTTGCTGCCCTTGTCCTTGCCGCCGCTACCGCTCGTTGCTTCCTGCAGGAGGTTGAATACATCCTGCTGATTTATGCTCTCACTGGTCTGCGGAACGACGACGACGATTGCTCAAGCGTTAGGGCGGCTGAGGAGCAGCCCCGAGGCTTTGGCAGTCGTCGGCGGGAGATCGTGGGAATAAGGGGCGAGGGGGAAGGGGGGCACTGAGCTGCTGGGACTTACCTGGTGGTAGGAGCGCTTCTCCGACATCCCTGGGGAGTTCGAGGGCCGCTGCTGGACCCCCTGGGCCTGGGAGTAGGACAGGTTGGAGTAGTGGTGAACGTTGCTGTTGGAGTAGGCCGCCTTATTGTTCATCATGACTTGGGACTGGCTCTGCACGCTGTTCGACTCCGGCCGGTATTTCGCGACGACTGGGACTCCGATGGGCGGCTGATTCGGAAAGTGATTGGCGTAGCGTGCGCTGGCACCTCCCGAGCCCTCCGCTGTGAACTGATGGATACTCGGTATGGTACCAGTGAAGTGACTTCCAAACGGCGGAAAATTCATTGCAAAACGTCAATCGGTTATCTGAAAACAAACATTTTTCAATAATATAGCATTTTAAATCAGCAGCAAGTTCCCCTCCCGCAATTAGTTATGCTTATATTTATATATTATACATAAATCGATAGATCGGTTTTCATGTTCTTCTTCAAAATCAATCAGGTTTTTTTTTCTCGTAAATCTAATCTGCTGGACCTCTGATAGAAAATCAAAAGAATCCGTAATAATGAAGTTTGGTTATTTGAAATCTTATTGGTCCAAGACGAAAAAATCGTGAGAATGCAACATTTAAAAAGTCTTATTTAAGCGGACTATAGTGGTATCGCTCGTAATCCTTCAGTTCAATTAATCAAATCGTATAGACGAAAAGAAAGATACTTTGTTTCCTAATAATATAAAGGTGATATTGATAGCTATTGCAGGGTGAGGGCATTCCGAACGGCCTATATTTATATATAACAATACATCCAAAACTATCGAGCCGCACCTTAGCGGAGTAGTTTGGTGTAGGTATACAGTGGCCAAAGAAATTTTCCTTATAGGCAGGAAGGGGTAAGAGAGAGAGAAGGTAAAAGACGAAAAAGGTCCAAGGTGTCGCGTGCACGCGCGAAACGGACGGGCTAAGAAACGAGAGGAGGAGGAGGAGGTGAGAGCGCGGGCGCAATGGCCACCACCACCACCACCACCACCCCCTAGTGGCCCCTACCCTGTGTCAGCTCAGCTCTCTCTCTCTCTCTCTCTCTCTCTCTCTCTCTTCCTCTTTCTTTCTCTCTATATATGTATATACGTCCACAGCCGGTATATTTACACTCGAGTGTCGGTGCGGGGGTGAGCGTGCAAGAGCAAGCTTAAAAGAGGGAGAGAAGGAGAGAAAGAGAGAGAGAGAGTGGTAGCCCCGCCGCCGTTAATCGGCCGTTTCCTCCTCGGTGCTGGCTGGCGCCGTCGTATAGTCATCGTTGCTGCTGCTGTTACTGCTACTGATTTTGGTCTCCTCTTCGCGCGAGCATATAATATTATATAGAAGAACGGTGTGGATGCTTATGCGTATTATAAGCCGCGTGTGGTGTGCGGCGCTCACCCAACTCTCTCTCTTTTTCGCGTATACATTTTACCTATACCTCCCAAAGTCCCAACCAACCTACCTATATCAAGGAAGGATATGGCCAAGGAGAGAATGGGATTTTGCAGCACATATACATATACATACATACACACACGTTGTATCTTCTCCTTCTTGTGTCCGTTCAATCTCTCTCTCTCTTTTTTTTCCTTTCTCTTGCTCTCACTCTTTCGAACCTTCACTTTTTTCTCTTCTCTTTCTCTCTCTCTTTTTTTTCTCTTCGCGTTCCGCCTCTCTTCTCTCCCTTCGCTCTTTGTTGCGCGTGGGCCACTGCACGAGAAACATATATAGCAGTAGCTTATAAACTTACTCGTCGAAGGCTTTGCTTTTTCGCGACAAAATGACTGCGGAGCGCGGGGACAAGATGATATTTCGAAGGGACACATGCATACATATACACCTCTTGCTCTCTTCTATCCTACCTTTTTAACAAATTTTTATTTTGTTCTTTTGTCTGGACTAATTCATTGACGTGGTTTATACGTGTAATATGTCTGAAACGACAATTTTATGAATAGTCTCATGGATATATTATTATGATTTATTTAAAATAATAAAATCCATTTATTTAGCATATCTTGATTAAACATTATAAATTTTTGGTTTTTTCCTCGACTATAAACAACTATATTAATCAACTCTAAATAATTCTTAATTTTAATGTTTAATAAATCAACGAATCTTGTATTTTCCAGATTAATTATTAAAATTTAAAAAAAAAGAAAAAAACCCCATACGTATCAATGACAAATAAAAAATAAATAAAAAGACAAAATTTTTTAAGAAAGTTTAACGTGTACGTATATAGGTCCAGAAATAAGAGCCCGCATCATCATCAATGAGAAACGAAAATTTAGCGAACGCGCAAATTTTCCCTTTTCTGCACGTCCGCGTTCGAGTATAAGTATACACACACATACATACATACATGGATGGGGGATGAAGGGTGGTAAGCTGCGCATGTATATATAAGCTATATGTGCTGGGATAGGGGGGGCCGAAGCCACCACGGGTGAACTATACACATATAAGGGGGAGAGCGACCGCGCCGCTGCCGGGAATTTCGCATCCAAGCAATACACTATAGTAGCAGCAGTAGCAGCAGCAGAGTCGAGGGGGTCGTCGTCGTCGTCGTAGTCGTGAACTGCTAGAGCTGTATAGTAAAGCGTGAGTCCGCGTGCGTGCTCGTGTGTATATAGAATGCGGGGGAGGAAGACGCTGAAAGTCGTCTAAGGGGGATAATAGGGGGGTTGGGGGTGGTAGAAGGAGGATGACGCGGCGGTGGGGGGAGGGGGGGGGGCTGACCGAAAAGACGGGCAGGGGAGAAGAGCAAAGAGTGGGTGTGCAGGCTAGGCTGGAGGATGATGCGTGAGCGGGGCTGTACGATTTGCGAGAGCCTACCGTACCAACCCTCATCTTCTATACCCTTCACCCTCGCTCAGCCAACGAGTCGATGATCTCTCTCTCTCGACACGTTTTTTTTCTTTTTTTTTTTCGTTTTTATGCTTTTTTACTTGCAGAAAAAGCTTGCTAACATTTTTTTTCCTCGAGTTATAAGGGTTGATATGCTCTTGCGAATATTGTTTTTGTTTCCGAGAAGAAAGATGTGACCTTGAATTTCAACTTGAATTGAGGGTCAATGTTTTTCTTTCTTTTTTTTTTCTTCTTTTACAAGAATTAACTATTTTTTATTTTATTTATTTATTTATTTTTTTTTTTAAAGGATATAGGATTACTCGGTTTCAAGGGGTATAACGAATAACGCTGTTATTTAAATAAAATCAAATAAATAATCGCACATTTTTTTTTTTTTAAATGAGACACGATTGAAATTACGAACAACTTAAAGAATTATTTTGTTGGCTACTACGAAAATTGTTAACTTTTCAATAATTTTTTAAAAATATTATAGTTGCGGATGAAAATTATAAAAATTGTTTAATCTCTTGATGTAGGCATACTTACGTATAAAAAAAAAATTATTATTTTTTAATAATTGTCGATCATAGAGAAATTTAAATCGAATATAAAAATAGATTATTTATAAGATTACTTGTAATAGCTTAAACGATCCAATAATAAATCACCCTCGCATGGCATAACAAACACTATATCTCAATTTTTTAAATTAAAAAAACGACGTATTATGCGGAAAATTAAAAAAAATTACTTAATCAATGATGAATCGGCTGAAAGTCTCAAAATCGAGTGTATGCTTGAAAATAGAAGATCCATCTTAGTAAAGGGTCGCATTATTATGCAACCAGCAGCCAAAAACGGTCAATCGTCCGCTTAAATATATACACGTCTCTGTATATATGTGTATGTAGATATAGATAGAGAAAGAGAGAGAGAGAGAACAAGGGGGTAGGTAAGTGGTATATAGATAGGTGCGGGCAAACGCACCCCCACACCGCATATCCGCCGGAGGGGGTCGAGATATAATTTCGCGAGAAAGATAGAGAGCAAGAAAGCCGCCGCCGCGTCTTCTATACATCTTCGGGGCCGTGGCAACCCCCTTGGTCTCTCTTATACTTCGGCAAGCCAAGCAAGCCTGCAGTGTCAGAGTCAAGCCGTTCTCGGCCCTCGGGCCACAGTCCACACCTACACACACACACACACACACACGCATACACCCAGAAAAAAGGGACCTGCACACTACTCTCATACATGCTTCTCGGCACACAAGCACACGCTCAGACACTCACCCACACCCACACATAACATACATACATGTAGAGCAGAGAGAAAGAGACGGGGGAGACCTGCACGGATGGTCGCCACCGCGCGAAAGGGCAGGAGGAGGAGGAGGAGGTGGAGGCGCGCGTGTGCAATATAACGATGAAGAAGAAGGAGGAGGCAGTCGATACTCTCTCCGCGGGCGCACCGGCTCACTCTCTCTCTCTCTCTCTCTCTCTCTCTCCCTCCCCTCCTACCACACACATACACACACACACCCGCACACTAACTCTCTCTTTCTTTCTCCCTCGCTCTCTTCGCGAAATCGCGCGCACCGCACGAAAATTCAAGCATAAAATGGCTGCTGCTCTGCTCGCCCCTCGCCGCTATATACCGCCGTCGCGCCAGACAGAGACAAACCTATATTACCTAAATACCTCCTCGTATCATAGGATATTATGTGTGTGTATGTATGTGTGTGCATTAAAATGCGCTATCCTCATAGACCTATACCTACTCGATTTACGTAGGACATTATATTATACCTATAAGTAACAAGAACAGCACCTGGCGCGGGGTCTGTTTATGTTTTCTTTTTTTTTTTCATCCCTCAACCCTTACTTCTGCTGCTGCTGCTGCTCCGAAAAAATCGGAGCCATAGAGCTCAACTATATAGAGATCGCTTTTGATGATGGAAAGGATTCCGGAGTAGGTACACACCTGCGTTCTGGCACTGGCTAGGCTCTGATGGCTTCCTAAAACAGGGATGGGTGATGGAAGAAATGGAAGGGGCTAAGCGCAAACACGCGACTATACTCGGTAGAAGGTTATGTATTAGCCCTCCGGAATTCTCTAAGGGCGGCACGCAGTCTCGAAAACCGAAGAATCCTTCGTATCAGTCAGTACCTATTGCTCCGAAACTCCGAAACTCCGAAATTAAAGAAAAGACGCACGTGCGTATCGGACTCGGGCGTTCTCCCTCACTCACTCACTCTCACTCACTCACTCACTCACTCTCTCCCTCTTTTCCCTTTCTTTATATACTCTGGAGTACAAATACAGAAGCGGAGGAATCGATGGCGTGGGTGCACACAAACAAGATGAAAAACCAGCTAGCCAACCAGCCAGCCCCCTTCACACCCACGCACACACTTTTCAAAGATTTTGCTTTTTTTTTTTTTACATACCATTTAAGCGAGAAGAGCGTTGCTCCTAATGCTACTGCTATATTCTCTTGCCGTGCGGCCCCTTGATTATCCAGCTTCACAGCACCGAGATCTTCTCTTTGCTGCTGCTGTTGCTGCTCTTGTTCCAGCGCCACCGGCGCCGCGGGACTCTATATACTCGGGAGCACGACGATGGGCGACTTGACTTGCCTCCTGGTTAATCCTTGCACTCTGGCAATGCACACGCGCTTATAAGACTACTTTTGTTATTGTTGCTGTTGCTAGTTTAAAGCACTGAGGAGCCTCGACGAGACCGAGGAGGTGGAGGAGAAGACGCAAAAAAGCCGAGCAGTGTAAACAAAAGCGCGCTCGCGCGCGGGGGGGCTGCGCTGTACTGTAGTGCTGCGGGCCGCCGCAGTTCTCTCACACTCACTCTCTCTCTCTCTCTCTCTCTCTCTCACTCTCTTCTTTCGGAGCGGTTGCGGGAGAGACACGAAGTGCTGCTGCTATACTTATATGACGAGCGGAGCAAAGGAAGGGGCTGCCGATATGCGCCTTGCTGCTGCTGCTACTCCACCAACGTCGTTACTGCTGCCTCCTGCCTGCCCTGCTGCCTCCTCCTTCTCTCTGCTCTCTTCGAACGAGCGTGTGCGCGCGCGCGGGGGGACGAGGAAGAGAGAGAGAGAGGGAGAGAAAAAGTGTCGCCGCCACCACCGCCAAGCCAACATCGCCGCGAACGGCGAACGTCCGTGAGAAAAAAGCGCGTCCGCGGCCGCGCGTCTTCCACTTTCGCTTCTCTCTTTCTCTCTTTAGGCTTCGCCAGCGCCGCCACCACACATGCCTGCGTGAAAGCGCGTCCTTTCTTCATGTGTGGGTGGATGAAAGTGTACGACAGCACAGCACCTGTCTATCCGGCCGGACTTCTACACCTACACTTGCACACCTTACTCAAGACGTTACGCATCCTTGCTGTTACTCGCGTCAACTGACTTTTCTATACAATTTTATCCGATTTCAGCATCCGTCAATTTAAAATAACATTTTTAATTTTTGTATTTATTTATAATACTTATCAATCTCTTACTTAATTTTACCAATGTTTTTTTAAATTGTTTATTTTATTGCTTAATTCGTTGCATTCGAAATTACATTTAAATGGATAAATGGACAAAATAATTATACATTTTTTTTATCTTGAAAAAATCAACGAATGACTGTATCCTTTTGAAATATACTTTTAAAATAAAGAAAATTCCCGCTTCCTGTGATTTTAGTTCAAATATTAGCCACCTATGCGACGAAATAGCGCTGCAAACCACACTATATGTGAAAAGTGAGCAAGGAGCTTCTCTTTCTCGGCTCCGGCGTGCCCGTCTGGAAGCCGACGGATTGAGGTTATTTTTCTCGTTGTAATCTTATGTTTAAGCTGTAATAATGTATTCCGACGATTATGGAGATCAGGTAATTATTAATAAGTGCTCAAGCAATTTTTTTTTTTCACCGTTTTACGGAATTTTTTCTTGATTGTGTATTTTTAGTACGACACGTACGATGAGTATGGGGGAGAAGATCATGACACCTACAGCAGGAACTTCCGGGCGGTGCCAGAGGTGGTCAGAAAATTCTTGCTTTACCTACGTAACTGTATTAATGAAGGTATGATCTTTGAGATCCAAAACCTCTATGAAAACACGTTTCCCAAGCTTTCGGAGCAACTGTTTGACAAGAGTCCCTGGCCCAATGATCAAGCGGTCATTGAAATTGTTGGCGAAGACCATGTATTCATCATCTTGTACATGGAACTCTACTATCGTCACATCTATGCACGCATGCAACCAAATCTGGAACAGAGATTCAATTCTTTTTACAACTACTGTGAACTCTTTAATTACATCTTAAATTCTGACAAGCCTGTGCCTCTTGAACTCCCTGATCAATGGTTGTGGGAACTCATTGACGAGTTTATTTACCAGTTCCAAAGTTTTACGCAGTACAAGGCCAGCTTGTCCTCAAAAACTACCGATGAAACCAACAACTTAGCCAGCAACAGCAAAGTTTGGGATGTTCTTTGTGTTTTGAACGTTTTACATTATTTGATTGATAAGTCAAAGATTAAAAGCCAGTTGGAAGTATATGCTAGTGGTGGAGACCCAGAGTCGGTTGCTGGAGTCTTTGGCAGACATTCTTTGTACAAAATGATGGGTTATTTCTCTCTTGTTGGTTTGTTGAGAGTTCATTCTTTGCTTGGAGATTACTATCAAGCTATCAAGGTTTGTTTATTATTAATTTATTCTAGAAAATGTTTATAAATGATAAAAAAAAGTAATGATTTTAAATAATAAATAAATTTTTTTCATTTTAAATTATAGGTTTTAGAAAATGTTGAGTTGTACAAGAAGAGTGCTTACTCTCATGTTCCGGGTTGTCAGATATCTACAGCTTATTATGTTGGATTTGGTTACATGATGATGAGAAGATATGCAGATGCCATCAGAACTTTCTCTGGTATTTTATTGTATATCCAGCGCACTAAACAACTTTTTGCTTCAAGAAGCTACCAAAATGACCAGATTAACAAGCAAACTGAGCAAATGTATCACTTGCTAGCAATTTGTTTAGTATTACACCCACAATGTATTGATGAGGGCTTGCAACAAGCACTCCGTGACAAAAATTACCATGAAAAAATGTACAAAATGCAGTGCGGCGCTCTTGAAGAGTTTGAATCATGCTTCCAGTTTGCCTGCCCAAAATTCCTTTGCTTACATCCACCAAATCCAGATAGCAATGAAGACTATGTAAGAGATGCTATAAAACATCAAACTCATGTTTTTATGGAAGAAGTTATTCAACAAAAAATGTTGCCTACAATTCGTTCTTATTTGAAACTATACACTACTTTGCCTTTGAGTAAATTGGCAACATTTATGATCAGTAATCAACAAGATGAAAATACAGATTTGAACAGTGAAATAGCAAAACTTACCATTTATCTTTTATGTTTCAAACATAAAATGAAGAATATTGTTTGGACCAAAGGTGCTTCTGGATTGGAGGGGAAATTTCAATCTGGCTCTGAGGTATTATTTTAGTGTAATTTATTCATTCTCTTATTTTTAGCAAATGTAAATATTTTATTTTTTTAATTTTCAGCTTGATTTCTACATTGACAACGACATGATTCACATAGCAGATACAAAAGTTTCGCATCGCTATGGAGATTTCTTTATTAGAAAAATTTTGAAATTTGAAGAACTCAACCGAAAATTACATCATATTAAAATATAAGATCTGTAAACTTGAAATCAGTTTACGTTTCCAAAAAGGAAATAATAAAATAAAACACTTTTTA
>JAPYZE010003782.1:0-12075 GCA_030522805.1 Leptomastidea abnormis | reverse complement strand
TAAAACCTTTTTTGTCCGATATAAAAATATTAAAAAACAAAAAAGTTACAGCCAAAACAAAACCACTTTTCTCAAAATACCCCATCTTCCCCTACATATGTTATAAATCGAATATCCATTTTAATAGTTTTTTAAAAATTGGTTATTAAAAATTTTATTATCATTCGCATTGTCATTCGATTTTTAATTGAACACTCAATGAGCACAAAACAAACTTTTGAAGCTATTTCATCTTCTTTTGATAAACCCACTTAACTATACAATTCTTTTTTTATAAAAAAAAAAATAAACCTCCATCACCGATTATCCAATTGCAAAAAAAGAAAAAAAAGAATAATAGAAAAGCGACAGAGAAGGAAAAACAAGATTTTCTCTTTCTCTCATTCTAGTTGGCTGAGAGCAAAGAAAAGAAGAAGCGACACAAAGGAATAGAAAAAAAAATACGAAGAAAGACGCGACGAGATAGAAAGAGAGAACTGCCGCTTAAAACCCATTGAATAGCTAGCTGGAGCAAGGATGAGCGGAACGAATGAGTTGAGCTCTCTTGAAAGTAATTATCACGAACGGACTCTTTCTTTTCTTTTCTTTCCTTTTCTTTCTTTCTTTGTCGAGGATTAAAATTACTCCAAAGCCGCGAGAAATGATAACAATAGGGCGAGGGAAAACTTAATCGTTAAGTTAAACTTGTACGCAGCCAATGTGTTTTATTAGAATTTCAAAATGATGACTTTTGATGTAACAAATTGAAAAGCTTATTGAAAATATATTTGGAGAAAAAAATATTTTTTTTTAAAATGAAATAAATTCTTGGTAACGATATTTTACTTAATACTAAGAAACAATTAAATTAATGATAATCTTTTATTAATACGTGCATGAATTCTCATGTATGCACTTCACGATCACAAAATTTATGTACTTTAGTTATATATGTAGCAAAACTTAGTATAGTATAGTAGCAAATGACTATAAGAGAGTGAGACAGTTATATTTAATACAATTCCAAACTTGTGGCACGACATATAAAACGATTACTCAGAATCTAACTTTGTTTCCCCTCTAAACTGCTTTTCAATCATTATATCGCTGAAGCATATATAGCTTTTGTTATTTCCTTACGTAATCCAAGATATTATTAATCTTAATACTTTATAAATACGATTATTTTTTTTTCTTTCAAATTAAAAAAATAAAAAAAACATTTGTTATTGGTCATAAAACTAATATATTTCTAATATATATAAATCTAGTTAAGTACTGTAATTGTACTTGAAATCTTTATTATCCTATAACAATTTCGCTCGAATAAACATAAACTAGACAATAAGCATAAGAAAAGAAATAAAACGTTTAGAGAAAAGAAAGAGAAAGAGAGAAAGAGAGAGTGAGTCTAAGCAGAGAATGTAAGACAATAAATTTCGGAACACTTCCCTCTAATTACTACTCTCTCTCTCTTTCTCTCTCACCCTTAATTTACTGAAACGCGTCACCAGCACACTTTTTCTTTTTCTCATTTCACATAATACTGGCGTAAATTAAGATATTACTTGTCTCGTTTACATTACTGTTTATAAACTCATGTGCTCATGAACCCCTTCCTTCCTTCTTTTTTTTAGATACTTAAAATAATGTAGCTGTATTTACATAATAATTTTAATTATGTAAAAATTGATCATATTTAATATTAAAAATTTTGAATAGTTTTTATTTTATTCGTCACGTTTTTAATTTTCATTATTTTACTACTAGATACAGTGTAACGTGTCAATATGAGCTCAAAATTAAATAACTTTTTTTCATTTGTCCTCTAACCTTTTAAAATAATACCACACAATATATATGAATTTTAATAAATTCTGTTTTTTTCTAAAGAAGATATTTCTTTTTTAATTAAATAAAAGCTACCATGGATCAAGTTTTGTTTCCGCGCAGTCGTTAGACAATCGTACCCTCTGGGATGGTAGGAAGGTCGTAAACACTCAACGCACGACAGAATATTAATAACACGTTGAGTTTATACACATGTGTTGTTAAAAACAATAGATGTTACTAAATGAAACTTATTTTTTTTTTAATTTAAATACATTTATTACTATATTTTAATTTTACAAAACGAATATTGTTTTAGAATGTAATCTATTTTACCTACTTTAATTAATTTATAAATTTAAATTAAATTTAAAAAGATTAAAGTAACAAATTTAAATATGATAATTAATTTATTGTGTCACGATTAAAAATAAAATATTTTTCGGGTCAAAATAAAAATCAAATTTTCATTTTACTTGTGAATTTTAAAGAGATAATTAGATAATGTTATTCTCTCACACTTTTGATATATGTCAGTTTTACGTAGATTGATACAAATTGATAACATATATATCATCGTAAATTGCAATTAAAAGTTAATATCATCAACCAAGCTTAAATTGATACTTTGAATAATAATGATTGAAAGATCAAATTCTTTTTTTTTTATTTATCAAATTCAAATTATTATTTTAAATTGAATTTAAATTTGTTATATCCGTTGATACTCTTTCATCAAAATTATATATCTTTTTACGCATAATAAAATACTTTATTTTAAATCTTTTTCAAAAGTCTTTAAAAACTATAAAAATTTATCTACTTCTATTTTTATTCACTTCTTTAAAATAAAATGCTTTCCTAGACAATGATTGAAGATAAGACAAAAAGCTATAAAAAAAATTTTATCGTAGTGCATAATTTAAAATGAGAAAGAAAAATGATAAATTTCGCTATGTTACGTAGAACGAAATTCTATATGACGCGGTTGCTAAAGCTCTTATTGTATTTGGAGGTAGATGAAATAAGTACACAATGGATAACCCGATTGGTTCCTTAATAGTGTTATAATCGGTTTGGAGAAGAGAAATCACTATCGAACCCAACTCTCGTATAAACCATGTCCAGTTTCACCGGAAACTCATATACTATAGCATCGTTGGGTTTATTGCTAAAACTGCTGATGTTAGTGTTCTATGCATCTTTCTCTTTGCTTCGCAAGATACCTGATATATCCACGTAGTGAGTTGAATGAAGCTTAGCATCACACGTGACAGTATTTTTAACAGCCTTCATCGCTATATAGAACACAAAAAAAAATTTGATTATCATTTTAAAAGAATTATGTGATGCATAAAAGCCCTGAGGGGTATATAGTACGATGTACATGAAAATTGAAAAATTTCCATTTTCTGTATAAAGTTTTTTTTTTTTTAGCAGCGTAAAGTGCTGTATAATTTTACGTTATGAGTATTTAATTATTAAACTAAAAATAAAAAAAAGTGTTCTACATTTTTTTTTAAAAATTTAAAAAGCTCTAATAAATATGACTACATTTTAAATATGACAGAATATTACGTGTAAGTCAAAATTCAAAGAGTATATGGGTGACATCTGTTCTATTATAGATAAGAATGATATTAGAACCTAACGACAATATGTGTTTTCAGTGTGCAAGCTTGCTATATACGAGGTCACTCTCACTCTCTCTCTGGTTCTATATAGGTAACGGTTGAAAGCTCTCGTATACGCATGGTATAATGCCAAGCTGAACTTATCGTTCCAACGAAATTCCAGATGAGAAATAACGAGTTGAAAGATAAAGCAGACTCATATAGAGTCTTATCGTTTCTAGGAATTCGCTGGTATTAAGAGAATTCAATTTGTGCTATACACTACTCTTTTTTACACGTATCAATCAATATTAATACATCTTTACTTGTTGTATTGATTTATTTTCTTTTTTTTGTCATATTAACAAGTGTTACACAATTAGCCTATTTTTTATAAAAAATTTGGAAAAAAATTATATAAAAAAAATTTGTTGTTGAAATCTACGGGTATTAATAGAAGAAAAGTATGTATACCATGTCAGGGGCATCGCAAGCTGCAACGAAATCGTAAACGGTTCACTCGACTTTCGACGTATACATACAAGTTTATATACGTGATCTATACGGTTAACATGTAGGTATACGTATAGTGTCGACATTTCTGAGAGTGACATGACCCAAAGTTTTCGTAGCACCAGCAACTTTTGAAATTAACTCTCGATTCGGATTCTGCGGTCCTTTAGGCTGCGGTATGAGATATAGATTCAACGTCGATTTTGTTTTTTACGATTTAGAGGTCTATAGAAGTCGTAGGCGGAGAATTGAATGTGAGCTTTAGCGTGCAAGCTCTCTTCCTTTCTTCCTCTCTCTTTCCTTCGTAGTGGCACGTGCACATTGAGCTTTCGGCTCCGCCACGTAAACAAGTTAATTTGAGCCGATGAGGATTTTGGTGGAGCTGCTGCTGCTACTGCTACTGCCGTTGCCGTAATGGGATTTACTTTTTGATTTTCTCGCGAAAAGCTTGAGAGTAGGTACTAGTTTGAGTGCGCGCAAGCTTGAAAGGAACCGAGTAATCATGTCAATTTATGCTGGTTTAGCTTTTCACGAAAAGTTTATTTCTGTATTTATTAATAGATTGATTAATTGATGGTGTTTTTTTACATCATAAACTTTTTGATAGGTAGGTTGTGGATTTGATTAATTGAAAAAGTAAATTTTCTTTTTTTGGGTTAGTATAAAAAAAAAAGTTTGGTGTTTAAACGATGTTCATTTGATATTAATATTCATCTTAAAATTTCTGTCATTTGATAACACAGATATTTTTTTTATTCATCGTGTGATAAAATTTTGTCGGATAAAAAAAAAAGAGTAAGAGAGTGTGCTTGAAGCTTTCAACTCTCGAAGAATCATCTCGAGATTTCATCGACCTCAACGATGATTGGTGCGTTTCACTCATTTATTATCTTACTCGTCTGAAATATCATTATCCAAGTCTATAGCCTGTGTAGACCAGATCGGCACGGTATATATATACGAAGAAGTAGTGAAATCGAGGTCAGAACCCCAAGCTCTCTTAATTATCCGGGTCATCCCCTTTCTCTTCTCTTTCCAACTCCCGGAAAAACTGTATGCGCTGCTTTGTCATCCTATCGTGGGAAAACGACGGAAAAGGCAGTTTTTTTTTTTTACTTTCGTCACTTCGACTTCGCTGACTTTTAGAAACTTTTTGACTTTTCTTTCATTTCGGAAATGTTAGTTTTGAGTTTTCAATGTTTCTGGGAAAATTTTCGACTGTGAGTCAGATGATTGAGAAATCGGAAATTGTAATTTTTTTTATTAGACGTTCAATGTAATAAAATAAATTTTTTTACAGAAAAAAATATAAAAATTAAAAATTTACAAAAGATTGAAATAATAAGAGATAATAAACAGCTATTATTGGGTCGATTCAAAAGTAAGATCGGCGCCCAACTTTAGCTTATGAAACTATTTTCGCTTATGACCTCACACACATACACCGCAGTCTTGGAAAGATTGGCATCCGGATCTCATCATGAAACTTTTCAGGAGGACAAGATAGAAGTTTTGCAATAACTTGCTCTTGAACTATCGGCTAAGTTGATCTTTTTTTTTCTCTTATCTCGACAGTTTTTATGGCCATTTTGATTTATTATATATATTTTTTCTTTTTTTTTTCCTTTCTAAAATTAATGGTGCAAGAAAAGAAAATTTTGTTTCAGTCGCTTAAGCACGCATCTCTTTTTTTAAATATTAACTTTTTATATAAGTATTTTTTTTGTGTAAACTAATGGAAAAATTAAAACGATATAATCGTTAATATAACAAAAACTACAAAGATAAAATGTGTAAGATTTTGATAACATGAAAAATTATTTATACAAATATTATTTAGTAATTACAAGAGTAAACTAACATTTCAATAAAGTTATCAAACTAAATGTAAATTCTAATCTCAAAGGCAATAAACTTGAAACAGGTTGAGGCTATGGATTATAAGCATGTAAGCTGATTTATTTAATGTCATAGTTTACACATGAATAGTTAATAAAATATCTTTACTTATATTAATATTTCATTTACAATTAATTTAGGAACTTGATTTTAATTAATTGTTCATTGTAATTAGGGTCGAACCTAAACAATATCTCTTTACGACTAATAATAAAATTAAATTTTTAAATATTTAATTTAACGTAAAACGAACCTGCTTTTATAAGCGTTATAATTAATATTTATCAAAGACACTAAAATGAAAATTTAAATATAATAAATTTTGTCAAAGAAAAAGCCTTTTAAAAGCTTTAATTTTATTTTATCGTATCGATTATGTAACAGCAATATATATAAAAAAAAAGGAAAAATCCCTTTTGAGACTGATAGCCGATAACAGCTCGCACATTTGTGCACGTAACCTCGGGCGAAAAATTGCCGATAGATACTCTTTTTTTTTTTCATAGCTGAAGATAAGATGACGAACGTGTGCAGTTTACAAATTTTACTTTCTCCCTAAAAACTGAGATCCAAAAATCAAACATAAAATATTCCAAAAAAAAAAACATAAATATTTAGTCAAATCTAAATTTTAATACATAATTTATGATACTATACTCAAAAATTTTAAGTGAAAAATAATGAAAATAGTCAGACATTCATAAACTTTAATTATTATCATCATTATCATCATCTAAAAAAAGCTACTTGCTTAAAAACCAAAATTCTTGAAATTAATGGACGTTTTAGATTTTTTTTCTTCTTTTTTACCTTTATAAACTGAATTTACTTGGAGAGAAGCGAGTACTTATATACTGAGCCACTTGACACGTAAGTCTCTATACAGAGACTCCAAGCTAGTAAAGCATCCTAGTATGAGCACTGCTTCGTGTTGAGAAGAGACAGAGCTTTTAGCGACCTCTAGCCACTTTTACCCCCCACTTTGACCTCTCTATAGGTGACCAAGCATTTCTAAGATCATCAACTTTCTTTATTCTCTCTCATCTGTATGTGTGTATGTATATTCGTTTTTGAAAGTCGAATAAAAAAGAATAGACAAAAGAGAGAAATGGAGAATTCATGTTAACTATGATAGGCGTAAACACGCGCTACTTACACGATTTATGTTTCCGAATTACGGAAGATTTATATGTACACGAAATATAGTGTGATATATCCACAGTTGCGCCTGAACTACCTAAATGGATGAAAAGTCTTTAATATTCATTTTGACGTGACAAACTTAATTCATTATGATATGTTTTTGTGTTTTAAATTTTATGACAAGGATTATATTGATTGATTGTCTAATAGTTATCGATGCTTCCTTTTTTTGAAATATTAGATATATCGAATTAAGTAGAAGTGAAAGATCGACATGGTTATCGTTTGTAAAGCAACTGACCTGACAAGGTGGGGGGGGGGGGAAATCTCTTTAATGGAAATGTTACGAGGCTCAAGTAAATGAGAGGGAAAGGAAATGCGAGTGCTTGGTATGTATAGTATAGTAGGGGAGTAGTAGAGCTTGTCATTTGCAATCGATGCCTCTCTGATCCTCCGTGACCTGACGACACTTCGTGTCAAAGAACAGATCTATAGTGAAATTTCTAGTTTTACCAGGAAGTAAAACTTTGATCTTTGAATATATATCTTATAATTTTAATATGCAGACAGGTGTAAGAAAATGTAAAAATTAATGGTTTTACGAAATTATATTTTTGAGATGCAATATGATTTGATTTGATAATGGAATAGAATAAAAATAAGAATATTTATTTGGTGATTGATTAAAAAAAGGATAGTTTTTAAAACTATAATAAAAAAGTTTTTTTTAACAAAATTTTATTATGCGGTAAATACGTCTATACAAAAAGATACTTATAATGTAACAATTAAAATCTGCTTTTATAAAGTTATTAAAAACTTTTAATTAAAATGAATACCACAGGATATAATAATAAAATTCTTCAAAAGAAAAAAGAGAAAACTTCTTGAAACAACAAGAATACTTTGAAAAGTTTCTTTTTCTTTTTCTTTGGTATACAAATAAATGAATTGTGAAAATTACAAATGAACAGAAGTAAATTGCTGTTAGAAAGTTGCATTAAATAAGAAAGAACTGTATCGAAAATATAATTATGATTTATCAAGAATTTAAAAGGATTAAAATTGCGCTTACATAAAAAAAAAGCTTTTTAAAGTGATCCTTAACTTATTCGTGGTTTTATTCGTTCACTTTGAGTAAAAGAAATTTGCATGCAAGTAAATTCAATTATATTTTTGAATAAATTTTTAAGTAACTCTGCTCCTATATATTGGAGAAATAAATTTATAAAAATTGTATATACGATTGTAATATATCCTAAAGTATGAAAATTCTTTAAAAAATAAAAATCTTTGCATCTTTTTAAAAAATAAAAATCTTTGCATCTTTTTAAAAATTAAAAATTTTGTATTTTAATATTTCACGATACGAGAATTTCAACTAAGCATTCTGACCTAACAGCCACACTGCATTAAAAATTTTTAGTATATCTGCACTTCTTGGTTTATAAAAAAAATTTGAAAACTCACAGCTTAACTCCTTCAAGTTGTTTTATGAGACTCTTAACGAATTTTATACTGACTTCAAAAGTTTTTCAATAAAAAATTTAAAGTGAGACAGAAAAGTTAGTTTAATGAAGAGACAAGTTTTAGTGATGATTAGAATCAAAATTACCCATAATATTTAGCTTATTATATTTTTATAATTTTATAAATTTTATTTATGTCTCTACCAAATATTAAAATTTCTATAAATATAAAAAATAAACATTACACTCTAATTATAAATTATCATATATTTATACAGACCAAAGCTATTAAATTTTATTATACGTTATAATTTTGAAGAAAGTTTCATTTTGATTTATTTTTCCTATGCATCATAAAATTTTTTAGTCGCTCGTTACTGGGTGTCACTTAAAAAAGTAAAAAAAAAAAAAAGTTAGCAAAAGAAGGTCCGCAAAGAAGTCAAGATGAAAGGTTGAAAAAGCCAAAGTTATATGACATTAAGACTTTGCACTTATACACCCATTAAAGCACTTTATTTAAAAATTTCCTTCAATATGCAAATATTTTTAGAAAGAAATTATCTCGTACCAATTCAACTTTATTCCAAAACCCTTCACATTTTCAAATTACTTCATACATTTACATTTAATTACATAGCATTAAAACAAAATAACGTATATATAAAAAAAAAGTAAAATGTACATTCTCTCACCTTTTGCACATCAAGATAAGCACTTTTTTTTTTTTGCACAACTCGTCCAAGTGCTAAGCTAAAACAAGCAGTAGTAGCGTAGTATAGTGTATAGAGCTTCGCTACCGCATCGTTTTCTCGCTTGCCTTTCATCTCAACGAGTGCAAGCGACCTCCGTTTAGTTACTTTACCTCCATCTCAAGTGCGGTTCTTTTCTAGCTGTTCTTTCTCCTACACTAAAGAAATTCGAAGTGAAAAAAAGAGAGAGAGAGAGAGAGTGAGAAAGAAGCGTAAGGAGTAAAAACGTAGGGAGAAGGCTTCTTTTCTCTGGAGCGTCTCGCTATGAGAATAAAATTTAATATCGCTCGACTTTAGGCAAACAGAGGCGCGGTTCTCTCTTTCTCTCTGTGTTTATATATATGTATGGCGAAAAGCTGAGTATATACCTTGACTGTACTTGGGTTATATACGTAACAAGCTTTTTTTATATACGTTCATTTGTTTTTTTTTTTTTTGCTTTTTAATTTTAATTTATTATTTCAGAATTTTTCTGAAGTTTCTCTTCTTTGTGCTTTGCTTGAAAATGAGATTGAAATATAATGTGTATGAGTTTATATCAGAGAGACACGTAAATAGAAATATATTACAATATGTGAAAATTATGTTAAGCATAATATATATTAATTCGTTATATGTACACATAATAGAATGTATTTACGTCATTATAATTTGAATATATTTACAAATTTATAAGAAAATGACAAAATTATGAAAATTAATTATTAAATAATAGCATATAATAATCCAATTTAAACTTTCCATCACTTAATGAGAGTACTCTGAATTAAAGTTTTCACAAATTTTGTACAAATGTTTCTCTTCCCTTTCACCTCCCATCATTTTCACTATATATAAAGAGAATGAAAACGAGACAGGATGAAAAGAGGGTTAAATGAGTTCAATAAAGTATATACGATGTATAGAAGAGAAGAGACGAGACGAGCTGGTTTGTTCCTCTTGACCTGAAAAGATAGAATAAGAGTAGTGTGAGAGAAAGAAAGAAAGAATCAGCTTTTAAAGTTTGCTTCGTATAGAGTTTCTCTCTCTCTCTCTCTCTCTCTCTCTCTCTCTCTCTCTCTCTCTCTCTTTCTCTCTCTCTCTCTCTCTCTCTCTCTCTCTCTCTCTCTCTCTCTGTGTTCGATTAAAACTTGAAATAATGATTTTCATTGGGATATTTTCTCTCTCTTTCTCTCACGGACTTGTAGACTTTTTGAATATATGACACCCCACTATACTTACACTTCAGACACTATATATATAATACCTATACTCATACTCGTCACAATTAACGCTTTAACTCCTTGAAATATTCCAATAACACACACTCGCTCTATTTCATTTTTAAAAACCTCTTTATTATTCCATTTCAACAGCTACATGAATTTTTTGAAAAAAAGAAAAATTGTTCAGCCAATCTATCGTTCAATTCAATCACTACAACATGCCACTCTCAAACTATAAAACCATGTGACACATTCGAAAATTAAATTATCAACTTTCTCTCTCTCTCTCTCTCTTTCTCTATATTTCTCTCTTCCTCTCACCAATAAATTTACCCTCTCAGAATTTCTACATTTCTTCCTAAACTCATATATGTATATGTAAACAGAAAACAACTTGTAAACAATCTTCAAAATTACAAAATTTACCTACCATACCCTCATATTACACGTTACATTCAAGTAACTTCTCACCACCGTAATTTGTAGCGAAAGTGCCACACATACCGGACCTTTCCACATATGCAGACTCTCCTCTTACCAACTTTAGAGAGATATAGAATACGACGTATATAAGCGCAAGCGCGAATATATCCCGCGGCTACAACGCAGCAACCTCTCTCTTTCTCTCTCTCTCTCTCTCTCTCTCTCTCTCTCTCTCTCTCTCTCTGTGTGTGTTATAATTAGGCTGCAATTTAACGCGCTACCCTCTCTTCTTCCTCTTCACCTACTACGTTAGAGAGTCTACTCTGGCGATGAAAGGAAGATACATGTATGTGTGTGTGTATGTGTGTATTTGATAGTGCTCTGCTGGGTGTAGATGGGTGGGACTTTAAAGCTGAAAAGCTCAGAGAAGATGCTACCACTGGGAATTTCAAGAACGTGTACGTAGAGAGAAAGACAGAAAAGAGAGGCTGTGTGTGAAAGTGTATGATTTGATCGAGAAATAGTATTTTATGTGATGCTTGTAATTTTAATGGTTGACTACACGTATATAGTTAGAGATAAGATGGTGTGTTTTATGAGCTCGTTTTGACGATATCGATAAAAAAAGAGAGAGGGGGGATAAAAAGGTAATTACGTGATATTAAAAGGTAATAAAATGAGAAGAGAATCATTGCATTGTATTGTAGTAATTTTTGGTAAGAATAATGATTAATTGATATACCGATATTGATATGGTCGTGAATAAGATGGTATTGGTTTTGTAAGTGTTAATTTATATTATATGTAATACAAGATTGGATTACATATATATGTATATAGATATATAAACATGCAACATTAACTTTCTAATACGATTGAATAATTATTTATTCATGTATGCATGAACTTAGATAACAAAGTTTCGTTAAACAAAGTTACATAGAGAGAAGGTAAGAGAGAGTGAGAGAGTTATCCAAATACAGCTAAAGTTCAATTTTACAGGAATAATCTTAAATTATTAAATACTATAACTTTGATGATTACTTCATTCTGACATTACCAAAAAAAAAATGGTTTAATTGTAACCTTAAGTAATTAAATTTTATCAATCCAACATTATAAATAAAAATATATTTTTTTAAATTTACATAATACAATAGTACATTACGGACCGAGGGCCGTAAGTGCAGCATAATTGCCCGGGTGTGTATTAATGCCCGAGCCGAAGGCGAGGGCATTAAACACCCGGGCA
>JAPYZE010003781.1:0-16352 GCA_030522805.1 Leptomastidea abnormis | reverse complement strand
TATATATATATATATATATATATTTATACCCAATTAAAAAAAACCTTCATTTCGAAATTCTTTCACATTTCGTCAGACAATCCAACCTTGAAATAATTTAGTTCTTCCCAAAAAAAAAGTCAAAGCTCCAATCGCAATCCCAATAATTCCTACACCCACCACTAAGTAAACCCTTACATTCCAGTAATTCTCAAAACACACGAAAAACTAAGGAAACGCGTCAAATTCTTGCAAAATTTTCAAATCTTCAAAATCACTTTCATTTGTTTGTTACGCTTCAATAAAATAATCAAACGAAAACTCTTCGAACGACAATTTTCTTCAAAATTTCTCCTCCATTTTTCCCTTCCACCAGATACCAAATAATCCGAAAACTTAAACGCCTACGTTGAGTATAAGTTTATTGTGCTTCGCACACGTGCGTCTCTGCTCAGTGTTATATCCGACGACGGAATTAGAAAGTTTTCGAAGAGAACAAGATGGTGTTGGTAGTGGAAAAAGACGGGTAGGGAGGGAAAGAAGAGAGAAAGAGAGAGAGAGAGAGAGAAGTAGAGAACGTTGGAAGTTTGAACGAGAGAGAGAGCTCCAGAACGCTTGAGCTTTTTGTAGTGAGAACTGTGCTTTTCGACTTTGACGTTGTGTGGACACGGTTGTTTCTTGATTGCTAGCAGTGGTGAATTATTTTATTTCAATATTGCGTGAAGAAAATATTTTTTATTGAAATTAAATGGAGTTTATGTGACGATTTGTGACGCTTTAGGGGAGATGGAAATCATACGTGGAATTTATTCGAAAATAAATGTAATGTGAAAAATAAATAAAAAATTTGTGTTATATGGAAATTGTTGTTGTAGAAGAAGGGAGATTATTATAGAGAATGAGATGTTTATTGATTTAATTGTAGTTTGATTGGAAATGAGGTTGCCTAGAAGAATTAGTTTGTCCAACCGGAAATTAAAGTGCGTCATGAAGGCTATATAAGCTTATGAATAAATAAATAAATACTGATCGTCGTTTAATTAAAATTTTTAAAACGATCAATAATTTGCTGTATGATGTACAGTTTTGTAATTTATTTTGTCTGACCATATCGAATTGTTACTACTTATTGAAAATTAATAATTTTCTTAATATTGTTTAAAATAAAAATATATGTTCACGTAAATTCTTAAATTTTTTTTATTTTTTTTTGATGAGTAATACGTTAAATATGTCACAGCAGAATTCAATATTTGCACGACGGTAAACCCGTTTTCATTTTTAGAACATTCAAAATACAATTTTTCTTTTCTTTTTTTTTTTTCAAAACTAACGATACATTTCGTCTAGACAACTTACAACTATTCTCTCAAATTAACTAAAAAAAATTTATCTTCTAAGCAATCAAAACTTTCTAATCTATCTTAAATAATAAAAAATTTTTTTATAAAAATAAAAATAAAAAATCAATTTCTAATTTTTTACTCTTCCAGTCAACATTATTCGAACCAAATCCATACGGTGACGGAAGATTAAGTTGTCGCAGCTACACATTCAGCGAAGGTAGTAGCAGTCAAGCAAGCAGTCCAAATAAACATCCACCAACATCACCAAACATAACTGGAACCCAATCAAGTATATCATCATCATCACATATACGACCACTAGGTCGTAGTGAAAGTGTAGGTGACGAGTGTTACGGTGAGATGGTGACAAGTGGTCGAGCAAGCCCAAATAGCAACCAGTGCGTAGAACCACGTCGTATCACAGCTACTGCTGCTGCTGCCAATGGCAATTTAAACCGTGCTAGTGCTGTCAGTGTTAGTGGTGGTACAACTAGTGGTACAAGTGGTGGTAGTGGTGGTAATAGTAGTGGTAATAGTAGTGGTGGTGGTGGTGGTGGTAGTGCTGCTTCGCGGCACTGCAGGCAATACAGTGACTCGATGGTGAACATAGCTAAGAGTTGCTTGGGTGTTAGGGCTAGTAGCCCGCCAATAGGAGATATTGGAGCTTCTTGTGAAAATGAATCGAGAGATGCGTTAGCTGGACTTCAAGAAAGTAGGCCACTATCATCCTCGCTTTTTCCATCTACGAGATCTACGATTCAGCCATATAGAAGTGCATCTTTTGGACAAGCTGATTTTACTTATGGTAAATTATAAATTTTTTTTATTTTTTATTTTTATTGTTTATTAGAAGGTAATAAAAGAATATCAAAAAATTGCATGCTTTAAGCAATTTTAAATGTTGGATGTTGAAAGTATTTATAAAAAGCTATTCATATTTGAAAGACTGAATTTTCAGATAAAAATAAAAGTCCTTCAAACTAATCTTCCGGGTGGGTTTAATCAAATACTACACGATGCTCTTTTATTCTGGTGATTATTTGAATGAGCTTTTAAAAGAATCGAAGTAAAAAAATTTGTAGGAATTTGTAAAGACTACATAATACTTATTACTAACAAAACCAAATATACATTTAAGAGAAAGTACAAACTTTTCTGACCTTTTTTTTTCAAGCACGCAAAGTAAATTTAATTATTCTTGTAAATAAATTATCTAAAATATAGCAAAGAAAAAAATACAAAAATAATTTTAATCTCATGAATAAAAAACAATTTCATACACATTCTTCAAAAGATTTTTTTTTTTTTATTTTGGCTAAACCCATTACTAAATTAAAGAAGAAAAAAACCCGTAAATATTATCAAACAAAAACTACGCAATTCACAAAAACAAAAAAAAATTATCCAAAGACTAAAAGAGCAAATACGCAAATATATATACACACACATGAAACCTCGATATTGATGACGCAGCCGAATATGCGTGTGTGTGTGTGTGTCGGGATAATATTTGGCGCTAAGGTGTTATACACACATATAAGAGAGTATGAAAGAGTAAGAAAGCTGGCTCACCGTTTTTCTAAAAGTATAGCTTGCCAAAGTCAGACCGACGGTAAATACGCGAAAACTAAACGTGTATTAGTGCTGAAATAAGCTGAAATAAGTGAGAAAGAGAGAGAGAGAGAGAGGGAATTGGTGAAGCGAATGTTTGTTCAGAGCCAAAGTACTTGCATATACAATTTGAAATGATTTTAAGCACGACCACTTAGTGTGTGATGTCTGTGAATTTAAAATTATGTGATATATTTTAAGGTTGCTTTGAGGGATATTGTTGTTTTATTTTTTTTTAGGATTTTTTGAGAGTATGTTATTGGATTCGTTTAATTATATGGGTATATCTATTGTTAAAAAATTTTTTGACAATTAGAAAAATAAATGAATAGTTAATGTGTATATATATAAAGTGAATACATGGAAGTCGAGCTGCAAAATAATATACACATGAAATTTTTTAAATATTAAATTCTTCAAGTACATGCATGAAATATCAATAAAATTCTTTAAATTTTTTTATATTTTGTTCCAAGAAAAGTTATGGGGAGAGTAAAAATAGTTGTAGATATTATTAAAGCAAGGCGCTTTAAGGATTAAAAATAAAATTGTTTTTTAAATGTGATTTCATTTATTTCAACTCGTATTGTATTACAATAGCAAATTTTCGGAATAAAAAAGCACCGATTAAAAAATTAATTTAAAGTTATCACAATCACTGATTAATTTTAAAATTTGTACGAAAGGACGATATTCATCATTATTAACCTGTTGAATTTTAAATATTAATGAAAAAGAAATAAAACATACGATTTATCTACATAAACATCTTTATGTAGATCAATCGATAGAATATAGACTTCGTAATCTACTGGTCGTGGGTTCGATTTCCAACGTCTATCGATTTGGACTTACCTCTAAATTCTAGTCTGAAATATGCATAGTCAAGAGTATTAAAAAAGGCTTCATAAATATAAAATTAACTCTCCTTCTCAAAAAGATTATCGAATTCTTTTTTTTTAATTGTAGATTGAAAGTCTAGGAACATTAATGAATTATAGTAAACATTGTAAACAAAAGAATTGTATTTAATTATAAATATTAAATATATTTTAAATGGTTCTACATAACATATATATTATATTTTTTTATCAATTTTAAAAAATCAAAGCAAAATAAATGCATTGTATTTTTAATAGTACGATAAAATACACGACTGCTATAACTGCATTTGTTATATTTATGTGTATAAAAGTTTATTTAACCTTTTGAAAAAATATATATCTTTGCTTTTTAGAATATAAAGCTTCTTTATTGCATTTTAAAAATAAATATTAAGAAAAATTTAAAAAAAACAATCACAAATATTTAAATATTTTACAAAAATTATATTTTTGTTAATTTTCACATTTTAAGAGATTATTTTTTATGTAGAGTTTTTTATTTTTTCAAAAAATTATATATTTTTTTTATAATACATTAGTAAATCAGATTTTTATTCTATATATAGTAAATCCATATATTTTTTACACTGCAAAATCAATATTTGTAAACGTACAAATAAACAAATCTAAAAATAATTTCTACTTTTATTTAGTTTTAAAAAGTATTTTTTATAATATTAATGCATTTTACTGAGACCAATGATGATTTATTTATTTTAATAAAGTAAAGCTTTAAAATTTTTAATAAATATTGATAGCTAAAAATACTTTCTCACACATTATCTGTTCACAAATACTGTTTTTTAATTTTTTTTTTTATTATATCTTACATTAATCATGTAAATTAACCATCCTCTTTTTCAATAAAATAATCTATATCAGAAAAAATCCTCTCCACAAACTTACCTTTTTTCAACATTCATTTTCACTCCACTCGACTCCAGTACACTCAAACCTATATTCAAAACTCCATACTCAAGTATACATCACAAACAAATCCCTCCTCGATCACTTCTACCAAAGTTGGTCATCAAATCCATTCATGTCCAATCGATCAAAACCCATACATACATACATATATAAATAATATTCCACAGGCCAAAGCAGACAAGCCTCATCGCAATCAATTGCTAATGCCAGACGAGCAGCTTACGCTGCCTCGGCCCACGAAAAGGAAGTGCGCGCCAGCACGTTGCCACGCTGCATACGTCGTATAGAGGAGCCCGAGTTGCCACCAGTCTTAATTTGCAATACCTCGGCAAGCTTCCTCGAATCCGTACTCTCTCCTCGCGTTAGTGTCAGTAACAACAGCAGCAGCAGTAATACAGCAACACCTGGTCCCATAGAGGAAGCTTGCGCAAGTCCAATAAGCGTCCAACAAAGTAGTAATAGTCCACGTGCCTCGTCGACGCCAAGTCTGACCGACAGTGCAGTTGGCTCATCAGCCGAGGGTCTAATTAATCAAAATCCAGCATCCTCAGAGCCATCATCTTCTTCTAACGCCGATGAAGAACCGCGTCCGCGTAGCGACGGCTCTGATAGCCTTGCCACCTCCAGTGCCTTGACCAGTCCTGAGCCTAGTGAACAAAGACAGTGTAATGCTGTTGGTGCTGCTGCTACTGTTGGTAGTGAACAACAGCTGGTTTCGAGTGGCAGTCCGTTAATTGCTGTTTTAGAGGATGCAGCTGGTGAACGAGGTGGTGTTCTGGAAACTGCTGGTATACAGGAGCAGGCTGCTATTCTGTCGACGAGTATTAATGATTCGATCGAACGAGAAAATGAACAGACTACGAGGGATAATGTTCAAAGAGGTAAGCTTTTTAGAGGTATTATATGTACCTTATATTTGTTAAAAGCTGTTGAAAATGATATCGTTTTATTCTTTGAGGATTGATTATTATGGTGATATGAGACATATAATATTAAATTTTTAGTTGTGAGATTAAACGAAAAATTTAATTTTTAAATTATATTTCCTGATAATACGTGAATTTTTTATACTGTGCATAAACTTGTCTGACTACGTTCAAAGATTCGGTACTTATCTACTGAAATGTTATATTTACTTAACAGCACGTGCTGTTGCATTTAAAATTATCAAACATATTCTATATTAATCTTAAATTTATGAAAATCCACCAACTTATACGATAAAATAACTCAAAACAAGAAGTCCCTTACGAAAATATAATAATATCAGATTAAAATAGATTTTATACTTAAAAACAATCAAACTCCTCCACCGTTTCATTCACAAAATTTCCATTAATCCAGTCACAAAACGTTATACTTTTCAACTAATTGTATCGCAGAAACTGAAGTGTTTATTTGCTTGACCCCATGCAAGTTCTTTTATTATATCAATTCAGCACTTAAAATTAGCTATTTATATAACGTAGTTATATTTTCAAAAAAAAAGTACAATCTTCATTTACTTTGTATCTTTGTATATCATGAAAGATAAACGAATATAAAGCTTTTCATAATATTATATTGGTGATTATAGTCAAAAATAACCATTTGGTTGCTATTTTATACCACATCGAAAATTTATTATTGGCTATAACTTGTTAGTCTAAAATGAAAATCAATTGCTGTAATAACGACCTGTTTGTTTTAGATATAATAAATCTTGAAAATATTACTGATTCATTGATGATTAATTTTAGAAATACATTGTTGTAGAGAATCAAAAGCTTTATATATCTATAACGATACGATTTTGTAAAGCTGTATTTTATATAGCTATATAAATTTTCCCTTTAAATACCAACATTAAAACTTATAATTTTAATCTCATAATCATTCCAATTTTCTGACAAACAAAAATATCTTTAACTTATACGTTATCAAATAAATTATTTTCAAATCATCAAAAATAAAATTTCTAAAAATTCAAAAAAATCATCATTAATTTTCCAAGAATCAAATATTCTCAGCATCTATAAAGTTCATCCAACCAAACATACAGAACCACCACTATCAACTCTAATAAATTATAAACTTACACGTAATCCAACCCACACAATTCTGACAATATATACACATACACATACCAAAAATTCCAAAAGCGGAATTTCCGGTCCCTCCCCCAAGATTTTTTTTGTCTAAAATACGTAATCCGGAAGCTACTTCCCCTTACATCCAACATCAAAATCATCTTAAGTATCTGTATTTATATGCACATCGACATGCAGTTACAAAAGCTATAGCATATATAGTCACAAATTCATACACTACATACTTACATACATAATGTATATATCTTGAACTTCCACCTATTTTTGGTATACACATACGTGGGTGTATAACTGCTGCTGCTGCACGCGAGAAGTTCTCAGAGAGTCGCGTACGTCACTAACTGAGGTGAATAGGGAGAGGGAAGGGGGGGTTATAACAGCAAAGACGACGGACTTATTAGCAGCGCAAAATGCGTCGGATGGCTAATCGACTTATAAGGAGAGAGAGTGAGAGACAAGATGTGTGTGTGTGTGTGTGTGTGTGTGTGTGTGTGTGTGTGTGTGTGTGTGTGTGTGTGTGTGTGTGTGTGTGTGTGTGTGTGGATATTATGATGAAAATTTAATCGGTCGTGGATTCTAGTCTCCTCTCTTCCAATTCTATACACAATCCTTTGGGAATTACAAGAGAGAATTGAGAATTGTTGATGGGGGATGGAGGATAGGGATGCTTGAGGGTAGGGGATTTGTTAAGTGGAGGATTGAGGGCTCTTATGGGAGATATTGGAATTATTGATATTGATGTTTGAATGATTGTTTTGAAGGAGGGTGGATGGGAATGGGAAGATTGAATTTTGTTGTTGTTGTTATAGATGGAATTATTTTTTAATTATTTTTTTGGATGTGGGTTAATTGAAATTTATAATTATGAAAATTATTAGGAATAAATTATATTTCTTTGAAAATAGAGAATTTTTTTTTTTATGTATGTTATAATTTGTAGTGATTTTATTTTTGTAATGTGAGTTATTGATATATATGATCAATAATTTTGATTGTATCTTTGCTTTCTTTTATATAATTAGATTAATAGACGAATAAATTTTGAGATTTTATTTAAGATGTATATTTTTATTTTTTTTTTATTTAAAAAAAAAGTATAAAATTTAATTTTTAATTTATTGTTCAGCAACTATATATAATTTCTGTCTCAACTTAAAAAAATCATAGATATTTGCGAAATTGTATTTGACAAGTAAAAATGAAATTTTTAATATTTTTTTTTTCTTTAAGATATTAGCAATAAATCATTCAAAGATTCAATGTTATTCTAAAATCGTATCCACCTCCTCGATTTTAAGTTTTAAAAATAGATTGAACGAAAGTTTAAACGATGAATCAACTTAGTAACGACATAATGCTTTCTTTAAAACAATTAACTCAATTTAATGTATAAATTTTCAATCCACAAATACTCATTTCTCTCTAAGCATAATCCACATCATCCACCCTCCCTTTATACAACATAATCAATTTCAGAATGTCGCATCGAGCCACACGAGGTGATAATAACGCCTCCACAAGAGGATCTTCAATCCGATCATTCTACCCAACATCAACTACATCAACTACAGCAGCAGCAGCCATTACGTTTAAGTCAAGCCAGCGAAGCTGCAAGCGAAGCACCAAGCGAGGAAACAGCAAGCTACACAAGCGAAGCTTCAACAATAGCTGCTGTTGCCGCTGCAGCCGCAGCTTCACCAGCTGGTAAGCTACGTCGTTATCGTGGCGATACCAGCAAGAGGCGTAAGGGTGTCTATATAACACAATGGCCCGAGCCGAACGCTTCTACGGAATCGGCTGAGTTGAGAGGTAAATTGTCAGGACAGAGTAGCGAGGAACGTGACGAACCACCACCTTCTGCTACACCTAGTGATTTGTCGGATTGTGAGGGACAGACGCCTAGAAGGTTGGTTTTTAAATTTTTTGAATTTTTTTTAATTGAGAGCTTTTTTAAGTAAAGTTAATTTAATTTGATGCGAATTATATGAAAATAAAATAATTTCACGGGTAATATGTGAAAGAAATATATTTTATCGAATAGAAAATAAATCAAATAAAAAAAACGATTTATAAAATCTAAAGCTTCATTTTCCAACGATTTTTTTTTCTTCTTCCTATCCAATATCCCAATATCAAGCTTAAAAAGACGCAAATTTGCAATTACAAAATAACTTTACGGTTCAATAAATAATAAATATCATCCTTGAATATAAAAATTCACCTCTCTTCGCTATTATAAAGCCGCTAGTACATATATATAGCAGCATTTAACGAGTCGCAATATCCATCGATGTTATATACCCTTCTATTTTTTTTTTTCATTTTTTTTTATTCCAATTAGATACAGTAAGCGTCCGTTACGAGGACCATACGGCCAGATGCTCGAGGCCGAGATGGCTAAGCCACGCGCTACAACCGACATTCATAGTCTCGACGATGGATTACGACAACGACGCAAGGTCTCGGCCAATTTGTCCTTCAATGCAAGCAGCAGTGGTAGTACCGAAACACCACCGACGCCTTGTCATCAACGTACCACCTCAAGTCCAAGTAAACTTGAAGGTCTGCCTGGACCGAGTCCTGAGCTTTTAGCTGAACTACTTCGAGGTTCTTCTGAACGATTTGCTAGGATACTTTCACGTTTTAATGTAAGTCTATTATTTATTTATTTATTTTTTTTTTTTACTTTTTTTTTATCGTTTTAATGGTGTTTTTTTAAATGAATTTGTTATCGTGTTACACTTTTATGTATTGAGTTACAAGGCTTTGTTTAAAATCAATTATGCTTTGTTGTTGATATTGTTTTACTTATTTATAAGACTTTAGCTTGATTGTATATTTTTTTTTTTTTATCCAACGATGTTTGAAAGGTAAGTTGATAACGATAAGATATTATAAAAGTAAAGTTTGTGGTAATAGTATTATTTTTTCACAAAAAGGTATTTTTTTTTAATAGTTTTCAACATTGAAATTTCTATTGCAATTGAAGTTACTCTGCAATAAACCAAAATTATTTTTTAAACCATTAATTGAGAATACTATCATAAAATATAGGTACATAATACATTAAAATAACAAAAAATCTCATCCAAGCCAAGTTTTCTCAAAAACGAACATTGCCACGTACCCTATATCCATTTCTGCGTAGGCGCGTATTTTCGACTGCGTGACGCAATTTCGTTTTTCATGAACGAACCTCAAGTCGTTTTCTACGCACAGCATTCGTGGACCTTTTAATTCCAACTCGTGGCGTCAACGCTATACGATATCGATGATATAAACATACACACACAAAGAGAAATGGAGCTTTTACTCTTAAACGTGTGGCCTAGAAATCTCAAATGTAAATGATTTTATTTAGTTTCTGCAGCGAAATCGTTATTATATCGTTTATATCGTTTATTAAATTTTCCTTATGGAATATTACGATTTGACATTCTTTGATTTTTTGTTTATATATTGTAATTTTTATGAATCGTTTGTTTTTTTGTAATTTTATTTTTTCCTTTAATAAAAAAGGATGATTGTTTAAAAATTAGTTTTATGATTATTTTAATATGATTGGCTTGCATCGTTTGAAATTATATATCATTTATTTAAAAAAAGAAAATTTAAAAAAAAAAAATAAAAAAGCTTATTAGTGTAAGATTTTTTCGTAATCATCAGTAAATAAAAAAAAAAGTTAGGTCATTAATCTTAATCATTTTAATTAGATCCACTTAGTGTCACTTTTGAATTTTAGTTACGTACGCAAAATTTTCTTGGGTGAGAAATTTTTTAGAAAATTAGCCTTGTGGATACAAGCACATATTTTCGTCAAAATTAGCTGCTTAGATACACGACTTTGCTACCTAGCCAGTCTGCTTTTCTACAAAATCAGGAAATTATTTGAAGGAAACAAAATCAATATAATTTTTTTTTTTTAATAAAAAACAATAGAATTGTTTTAGGGATAGTCGAATTTAATAGAAAATATATCTAATTATAAATGCAAAAAAAATTTTAATAGAAATATTTTTACAAACTATTCACAAAATAAATTTTTTTATTTCTATACATTTCAATAAAATTTATCGTACTTACAGTAGAATAAATTACAAAAATAGAAGAAAAAAAAAGGTTTATTGAAATTTTACCAAGTACAATAGCATAAATAGCTTGTCAAGCTTTTAAAATTACTTGTCAAAAGAAGATTGTATACGTACATAAATACATACATTTCTATTATTCGATATATACATTTACGTTACGTAGATTTTCCGAAGTGTTCTATGACAACTTGGAAATCGAGTTTTGCAGCTTTTGTTCGTAGCAGTACAAAAATAATTTTAACTGTAAATAGAAATTCACAAAAGAGACTCTCGTCTCAATACTTGTCATTTTATTTCTATAGTAACTATGATTAAAAAAAAAAGCTTGAAAGCACAACGTTTACACATTTACGTTAGTATTACATATCCATAAAACAATAAACCACAAACATAAAAAAAAAAGTTTAAAATAATCTTACCTCATCAAAACTAAAAAAAAAAAATAAATAAAATCACCAGCTCTTTTTTAATACAACCTTAATATTGAAAAACAAAATTATCGATAAAAACAGATCATTTTGCATAATCTAAAATTATTAATTCAATAATACTCGGATCATCAAATAACATCTTAGCTCCTCTATAATATCAACCATTATACACACATATATAATACCCCTCTCTCATACAAATAAGCATCAGTTAAAAAAAAAAAGAAAAAAGCTAAAGAAAACATTTCACGACCCATATCCGCTCATCTCTCATACATATGCTTCACTGCATAGAAAGAGTAAAAAAGAAAGAAGGAGAGAGAATCAGACTGAACGTTCAAGGTCATAAGCCTATATACCCTAGACGCAGCATCAGTATCAGCAGCAGCAACAGTTTCTTCTTCCACGGACGCGACACAGTTGTTTGCAATAGAGAAAAATAGTATATAATATACATGCATACATAGATAGATATATATTTATATATAAGTATGCTCTGCAAAGTATAATAACACAACAAAACAGAAATAGAGCGTGAGAAGACACTATACGCTATAATAAAAAAAAAAAAAAAAAAAAAAAAAAAAAAAAAAAAAAAAAAAAAAAAAAAAAAAAAAAAAAAAAAAAAAAAAAAAAAAAAAAAAAAAAAAAATGAGATGACAATGTATAGGTATATGTGTGTATGTATATAGACGACGATGACACTATATACTGTCCACAATCGAGTGCTTTTCTGTCGGAAAGAGAAAGATAGAGAAAAAGAGAGAGAACCGGAAACTGAGAAGAGGCCATCTCATCGTGCTTGCTCGCTTATGCTTATACTTATATATGCCCATTGACGCAGGTTGGCATTACGTTTCCGGAGCCGGCTTTTCCTATATATACACCTTTACTTTATATATGTATATATATATGTCGAACGGCAACAGCATTAGTAACAGTAGTAGTAGTAGCAACGTCACGCGATATCTCCCTCTCGTTTGCTTTTTGCTCTCTCTTTCTCTCTCTCTCTCTCTCTCTCTCTCTCTCTCTCTCTCTCTCTCTCTCTGCCTTTAGTATGTGGAATCTCCTTGTGTATATGTGTGTGTACGCGTATATTATGTATGTATATGCTTGTGGAAAGTAGGGGGTAGGGAGGGATAGCAGTTAATTGTAAATTTAGAAGCGACGGAATATGCGCGAGAGAGCTTTATTACTTGATCTTTCTCTCTTTCTTGCTCTTTTTGATAGATCTGTGAGCGCTTGGCTCTTTTGCTTTGCATCTTTTGCAAGAAATATATATAATATTGATGATGCTGATTTTGTGTATGTGTATTATAGAAAATTAAATGTATATGTTTGCTACTGTGTTGGTTTACATATTATGTATGTAGTTAAAGATGAATGAATTGAGATATGTATGTATTCTCTTTATTTTAGGGAGAGGTTGTCATACTAGTAGTATCAAGAATTTATTTGGGTAGATTTTTTTAATTATAAAAGTTTTTTATTTGAAATAAATGTATTAATTTTAAAATATTACGTTTTAACATAATTTTTTTTTTTATAATCATAAAATTTCTTTTTTATATTTTACCATATTTCATTTCTACATATATAAAAAAAAAAAAATTTAAAATAATATATGTAGAATTTGACTACAATCGTGTCAACCATATACATTTCAAGATCATCATCATCATCATGATCCATTCTCTGAAAATAGTCCTCTCAAACGTATCTCAATTTTGACGATTGTAAACGGATCTCTATATGTATATACATGTGAGATATTGCGAGACATCAGAGAGTAAACTGCATTAGCTGGAATCACTGTTTCATCAGATTGACCTGAATTTATTTTTGATGAAAGTCTTTTTAATTGGATTTTCAGTTTTTTTTGATTTTTTTTTTTTTTTTTTTTATTGGATTGTGTGGGTATAAAATCTAATATCCAACAGAGTGTATTACGAAATGAGTATTAGTAAAAAGATATTAGTTGATGAAGTAACATCATATTAGAGGTATAAAGATATACATTTTTGGTAAAGGTTAGAGAAAAAAGTTTATTTTTAAATAAAAATTGGTTATGAAAATGAAGTCATCCTACATAAAATTCAGTAAATTCAAAAATTCAGAATATCTATAATATTTTCTTTGATTACGTTTGTATTGCTACAAAAGAAAAGCCTTTTGTAAATGAACACTTATCGCATCCAAGAAATTCTAAAGGGGAATAAGAATAAAAAAAAAAATAAAGAAAAATATAATCCTCCATAAATTTCCATAAATTTTAGATTATTTCCCTAAGATTAGAAATGCAAATTCAATTTCAGGTAAATTCTGTTCCTTCGAAACTTGCTCTCCAACCTTTATCGAACGATCGACGCCGAGAGTACGAGTCTTCTGAGTAATCACACAACAATCGGTTTCCCATTAGCAACCTACAATTGCATTCTTCGTCCACTTTGCTTCTTCTTCTTCTTCTTCTCTATTCTAATTAAAGCGATCGAAGGTGTAAGATTAAAAAAAAAAGAAAAATAAATGAACAAAATTTTGTAGGCGGTAAAAATTGGGAAAAAAAATCGTGACGACAGTATAGTTCAATCGAAAAAATAAAAAAATGAAATACCAGGGGCGGATGCTTGAAAAAGTCGACGTCATCGTCGCGACGTCGCGACAACTACGTCACGAATTTATCTTCTCTTTCTTTCTTTCTTTCCTTCTTTCTCTTCGATACAACACACATCACACACGCTCACTTCTAAATAAGTCAGATGTGGTGATACTCTTTCCAAATTTGTACACAACCAAGTCATCTTAAGATTAAGAATACTATTTTTAATTTTTTTTTTTTTTAATTTTTTAGAATTACATATTTAATTTTAAATATAATAATAAAAAAATGTTGAATATAAAAAAAAAAATTCAAAGCTTAAAATTATTTCAATGATCATAATAATATCAGTAGAGAAGAATGGACTTTTGAAAGAACAAACGATTTTCCATTTTAATGCAAATACGCTTCTAAAGACTTGGAAAATGGAGTTTAAACGTTATGCAGTCTTCCAACAATGTCAGTTGTAGTTGCATTCAAACTTTCTACACGGAATTCAATTCAAAAGGTACCTGATGTCTCGTGTAAACAAGTATTATTTCAACTTCTGTATAGAACAGACAGTTTTAATTTAATATATATACTTTGACTTATCTATATTTAAAATTTATAAAGGCACTTAAATAAAAGTTGAGATTTTTTAATAAAATACTTTGAAAAAAATAAAATGTATTAGGTAGAAAGAATTTTTGGAGAAGAATATGAATGTCTGACATAAATGTTACGTTTCTACTTATTTCAGTAGTAACAGATCTTTGTCTGTCATATAACATATGATTTATAAAATATCTTTATTTTTTATTAGGATTTAATATTTTACATTCAGAAAAACTATGATTTAAAATAAACTTAATTAATATTTTAATATACAAAAATGATCAAATTTTTTCATATATTAAAATTGGATTTTAATTAGAAACTAATCATTTATCTAATAAAAAAATAAAAACTTTATATCTCTATGATTATACTGAGATGAAAAATATTCGTCAAATATATTTTCTTCTTTTTTTCAATATTTTTTAAAATATATAGATCAGTTTTTGCCCTTGCACAAAATAATGAGTTTCATAAAAAATTAAAAAAAAATTATGACGGAAGATAAATTTTTTACATCCTTTAAAAAAATTCATTTTTATTTTAACAAAGAGCATGACAGAGTCTAGAAAGGACTTCTATTGTTCTAAATATTTGTCAACGTTTTGTTTTCCAAATAAAAATTCTCAAACAAGATCTGTACTTACACGAAAATTAAAATCGTCTAAGCAAGTTGTAAATTTTGAAAAGAAAAAAAAATTGCTCTATTTTATTTTTCTTTTTTTAAATGATGTGATGTTTATAAAAAAATCATTAAAAAAATGTTTTAATCGTTCTAATTATTAATAAATTAACTTGAAAATTATTGCTTATACGTGATTTGTAAAAAAAATTGTGTTACTAAAGATTGCAATTATGTCTTCTATATAATATAATTTACATTTACAAGAAAAAATTTTTTCAATGCAATCTGAGTAAAATAAAAAACCTTCTTATTAAGAAATCTGAAGAGGACATAAAAATGAAATAGAGATATTGCAAAAGCTTAATGAGTAGTAAGACATGTCTCGTATTACCTTAGAATTTTTTATAATTTTGTATTTTAAAGCCCATAAATTAAAACTTGCTTACATTACATCACACAATTAAAATAACAAAAAAAAAATTAATGAACAACAAAAAAATTTCAAATAATTTAACCATTAAAAAAAATTTCCAAACATACATCCAATGAAAATTTTTAAAATTCATTTCTACAAACTACCTCACATCAATTACCTACAAACATTCAAAACTCAATCTCCGTCATTTAGTAAAACATAATCCTCACAATTAATTAAAATCCAAAGTATATAACCCTAACATATAAAATAATTTGCTCAATACTAAGCTCACAGAAGTAAAGCTCAGCTTGAAATTCCAAACGACATCCCAGCTATGCACCATCTCTTACACAAGCCTCCCCCTCATCTCAAAAGCTCTCGCACACACACACACACTTGTATAGCAAGAAGAAGCTCACCACACACACACACACACACACACACACACACACACACACACACACACACACATACATACATACATACATACATATCAGGAAGGTTGCACGCGTAGCAAGCAAAGGGGATATCTCACCCCCTACCTTTAACTCTCCTCTTACAATCACCGGCTGCTCTGGCGCCGGCGTTAAATTGCTCGGCTGCTATAGTTCGAGAAGAGAGAGAGTAAGTGAGAGAGTAAGTGAGAGAGAGAGCACACAGCATCCAAAAAGGAGGAGGGAAGGGTAGAGGGGATCGATCATCCCTTCCTATACATATGTATATATATATATATATATATATATATATATATATA
>JAPYZE010003779.1:0-12056 GCA_030522805.1 Leptomastidea abnormis | reverse complement strand
ATAGTTCAACTAAAAATCTGACGTTTTGAAAAAATTTTGTTAAATTTGCAAATTAATTTATCTGTAAATCATTTAATATTAAATTATTAAAAGATTTAAAAATTACCAATGCCATCAAACCAATTAATTTTCTCACAAACGCAATAATTGTGAAAAAAGAAAAAAAAATCACGTAAAACCAAATCGAATTATTTTTTTCGAAACAAGCTTCCCCGATAATTCATTCTGCTTCGTAAACACTTTCGACGTCACTCGAGAAAAGTTATCTCAAACTTTTCGACCGAGTAAAAAAAAAAAAAGAAAAAGAAGAAGAAAAAAAGGACCTTCGTAAAGTCGACACATCCAAGAGAAAAACAATTCCATTTCCACTTTTCCGTGTCGATCCAGCGTACGCGTCTCTCTTGTATTCTCCAATCAACTTTAACGGAAGTCCCGGAGCACACATCCACTATAACATTTCACGCTCCTCCACTCTCACTTTCGCCAAGCTCGCGTTCTTCCCCTCCTTCTCACCTCTTCCTCTCTCTCCTCAGTAAATGGGAAAGCGGCGCTTCCGGCGGATGGAAAAGGAAAAATTCGCGCGCTGCTTCAAGGGCGTGGCTGCGCAAGCTCAAATAAGAAAAGAGGGACTAAAATAAGACAAAGAAAAAAAGCGTCTCTACCCATGGGAATTTACGGTTTCCGCTATGATGGCTGGGCCCGTATCTTCATACGACTTTTGTCACTTTTTGTTCTTTTTTTCCCCTTTCTTTTTCTTGATGCTGGGCTTGAAGCTTGCGAGCTGACTCCAAAGCCTTAAGGGCTGACTATGGAGCTTTTTGTCTATCTCTCTTCGGCTGAGATCGGTGTTTGGGAGAAGCGAGTGGTAGATCGAGAAGATTGTTCGATGGTTTATGCTGACTATGAAAAGTGTTTGCTTACCTAGATGCGTAAATCTTTTAATTTGTAAAAAAAATAAATTTTAACAACATATTTTAAAAATGAAATAATAAATTATATCAATATCGAAAATGCGTTGATAATAAATTAAAATAAGTCAATAAATATACATATTTTTCTTTTAATTGTAGATAGTCAGGGCTTGAAATCACTGTGTTGGTAGATAGACGGTTTCAGAATTCACAGGTTGTGCGTTCGATTTCTGCTGTCTGCCGACTGAGTCATTGTATAAGCCATTTTATATACCGAAATACGCTTAATCCAGTGTAAAAAGTTTAAAATCGTTTAGTATAAATTTATTCTTCTTCTATAGGAATTAAGGTTTTCAAAATCCAAATTTAATTTTTTTTTCCCATCAACAAAAAGACATATGCATCCGTATCAATTATAATAAATAAATAAATAAAATATTTTATTACGATTCTAACGGCAATAGATGTTTAAAAAATTTTTTTTACATAAAACGCACATGTGCTTTTTAAGGGGAGTCGGTAGTTTGGTGTTTTACATAGTAAGAGGGCACCTTGGGGGGTTATGATTTTAAAACGATCATTGCCGTTAATTTTTTTAGTAATTACATTTATTATTTGAAGTTCAAAGTAAAAAGTAAAAAAACTTAAAATTACGTAAAAAAAAAACAAAATTATAAAAATTATTTTTCTCGGATAGTGTATGTTGTAGATATGTTGTTTGCTATGGTTTTCTAATAAACTATTTTTATACTCTACATTTGTTTACGTTTTCCTCAGAATTTTTATCGTCAACCTATAATTTTTTTTATGTAAATAAATTGCTCATATCTTATACTACAAATGGCAATTGTTTTTTTTAATTCTTCATTTAGTTTTAAATCATTTAAATGATAAAGTTCATAAGGTTATGTGTTAAACTAATCATCTTTTAACGCATATGTGTTTTTTAATTTAAAAAATCGCTTCAAACACAAACTTCATTAAATTTACTTTAAATAATTGTATTAACAAATCTAAAATATTGCGTTTTTAAAATTATGATTATAATCGCATAAAACAGGTTTATAATTTGTTTTACTTAATTTACTTGATTACATAAAGTAATATGTGCACATAAAACTCCAATGTAAATGCACAATATTTTTCAATCAAATTAATCTTATTAAAATCTTGAATTTATAACTGCAGCAAGCTTACTTCAGTTATCTATTTAAATAACCAAATATTGCATCAAATCAAAAACCTCATCACAAACTCACAACTCATTTTCTTATAACAAATATATATTCAACTTTAACAACATCAAAAAAATCTATATATAACACCAATTCCCATCTTTTCTACATCATCGATCAATCAGCACATATCATAATAATATCCCGTGACATTTTTCGTTTGTTGCAGTATTCAGCAAAGGACAATGCGAGACAATGGCCTACCGTTTCCTGAACAAAAAAGGTGGCTACGCCTGGGTCGTTACACAGGCCACACTCATACACTGCTCGCGACTTCAGAAGCCGTTATCCGTCGTCTGCGTTAACTACATGCTCAGGTAAGAAGAGAACTTTTATCTTACATACATATATACATACTTGTCGTCGTCGCATACATAGGTATAACTTCACCCGATCCCTTATTCTCATTTGCCTGTGACTTTGCGCGTCTCAGGTTCGAGAGCCGAGAAAATGAGACGTTCGTGACTTGGCTGTTGCGTCTCTCTCTCAGCTGTTGAGAATTATGTCCGTATATTTGCGACTCTTTGGTAAATCCCTATGATAATCAGTTGCACCCTCGATGAGGTATATTATTAACTAAGCTTCTTTTTCTAATTATTTAGGCTTTCAGGCGAGTAGAATTATTATAAATAGGATAATTAATTAATTTGTGGTATATTACGTGCAAGAATAAGAAGACTTAATACTCAATCTTGTATTGCTTTCATTTATTTATTGCAATTACTTTTCGTTTGTTAAGTTACAATGATGAACTATTGCAAAGTATGACAGACAGGACGTACCTCTTTCCTTCTTTTACCTTTACATTGAAACATAAAGATATTTTCCAAATGATATCCTAGTTTTTATTTTGTAAAATGAAAACTTTTTTAAAAGTTCAGAATTAAAAGAGAAACTATTCTTATAAGA
This sequence comes from Leptomastidea abnormis, assembly GCA_030522805.1. Taxonomy (NCBI): domain Eukaryota; kingdom Metazoa; phylum Arthropoda; class Insecta; order Hymenoptera; family Encyrtidae; genus Leptomastidea; species Leptomastidea abnormis. Next base: position 9,001 of record JAPYZE010003779.1, on the reverse strand, counting down.
GAAAGCAACTTTATTACTTTTTTTTTTAATTTTTTTATTAATAAGTTAAATAAAAACTTTTGTGCTGAATTTAGTGTAAACTCACAAAATTAGTAAAAAAAGATATCATTTGTTTATAAATTATAAAATAGCACTTTATTATTTAAAAGCAAAATTAATTTAAAGAATTAAATGTACTTTAAAGATTTTAAGAGTTGAAATTGCTCCAGTTCTTATGTTAGCTCGAACAGGATAATGGAAATGAATCTTTGATAAGAGTATCAGTAAATTAAAGCTCAAAGCAAAAAAAAAAATATGAAAATAGTAGAAGCAAAAATAAATTAGTACTTGTAAATATCAAAGATGAAATGCTATATATTTTTCAAAGAAAACCTGAATCTTATTAAAATAAAAAATTCCTTTTTCTATAACTAACAAGTAAAGTCAAGTTTGATTTCAATATTACAACTCCACTTAACTTTTACCAGTAGAAATAGTACAGCATTAACATGACTCTTGAATTACGTACTAATTTATTGAGCTATAAAAATGTCAGTTTTTTTTCTCTTTTTTTTTTTTTCATTGACAATTGTATTGGCTTCTACTCGGTTACAACATATAAACATACTTTGACTTATGGTTAGTCACTTATCAACAGCAAAAAAAAAAAAAGTCAGCTCAGCATAAACCTTACATAACTCTTCACCCAATACTTCTTCTGATATAATACAAAAACTCATATTCTAATGTTGTTACATTTAGAAATCAAATTTCTTACGCAAAGCTCAAAAATTCACCCCAATCTTATTATTCGAATTGACTAAACACACGCCAAAACAAAATAATTCACGAATCCATTCAAAATAAAAATTTCCAATTTTACAAAATTAAAAAAAAAAAGAAAAAGTATTAAAGTCTATTTCATCTTATACATTCAAATCGAAACATTCCCTTGAAAAAAAAAAAAAAATAAGCTATCGTTAGTAGGTCTGAATACCGTAAAAAAGAAAAGGATATGTACATCCAAGCAGACTCGGTCGGAATTTTTTCGCGCAAACACTATATAGCAAAAGCCGGTACCTAGCTATAGTAGTAGACCACAATCCCTCGGCAAAATCCAACCCCTATACCCTTTCTCTCTTTTCTCATCCCTTACTCAGAATCCATCCCCGTTTTCTCTCTCTTTCTCATTCCCAGGGAGTAGTCTTTTTCTCTCTTCACTCTCCCTGACCCGGTGGCGTAGTTTCCTCCTTCCCTATCTTACCCGCGAGAGAGAAAGATAGCTCAAGCTCACTATCTCTCAAGGTCTTTCACTCCCCTCTCTATTATACATAGGTATTTATATATATATACAAGAAGCCTCCCCCTCTCAAGTTCTACCCACCGCATCTTCCTGGTCGATATTATGAAGCGGCGCTGCTGCTGCTGCTTTAACTGGTGGTAGGTAGGTATAGCTCTATATAGCAGTGACGCCCCTACTTTCCCTGCTGTATACCTATATGTATACAAAATAGAGCTTTAGCTACTGCTGGTGCTACCGGGCGATCGAAAGGGAAAGCGAAAGCGAAAGCCCTAGGCCGCGCGCGCACTTTCTCACGCACACCCCACCCACCCACACTCACATATACGTACATATATATATGTACACAGCTCTATAGCGGACCTCCTCCTCTCATTCTCTCAGGGTGGCGTTCCGGTATACCTCCTACCCTTCTACTTTCTCTCTATCCTAAAGCTGTCTGTATGCGATAAGCGCGTGAGACGTCGACGAGGACTCGCTGGAGAAGCTGCTTCCTTGCAGAAGGTGCAAGAAAACGGTGTTTTAGTGTTTCTATATGTGTGTGTGTGTGTTTGTGAAGGCTGGAACTCTTCACTGGGAGCTTGCGTGCTTACTTTAATCTGACGCTGTGGAGGTGAGGTGCTGTGTGTGTGGAAATTGTGAGGGTGGATATGTGTGTGTGTGTGTATACTTTCACTTTCGTGAGAGAAGACTGGCTTTATTTTTTTTTCCCGGGCGTTGTAGTGAAAAGTTCTTTTGGTTTTTATTTTTCTTTTTCTTCTTTTTTTTTTAGTATTAGGATCAAGGATGTGTTGGATGTATATTTTATAGGTATATATAGTGAATTGTGCTTTTTTATTTATGCGTGTGTGTATGTGTAATACTATTTTTTGTTATTGTTTATATTGTCGGGCTGCGAATATTATTGTTGCTACTGTTGTTTTAGTTATTTTTTGCATTCGTTTTTTTCTATTTGGATAATTTTTATTTCAAGTTTTGCTTGTTTTCAAGTTGAAGTGCTTTGAGCTTTTAGTGTTATTTTTTTTAGCTGTTGATGATATGTTGAGTTTTTTATGATGTGAATTGTTAATTACTATGGATTTAATGGTAAGGTGTATTTTTATACTTTTGAAACTTGAAGGCTTTTGACTTAGGTGCGTTTGATTAAAATCATAAAAGTGACAGTAATAAATTATATTTTATTCTTGCACTTTTTTTAACATTAATTATAATTTTAATTTAAAACTACGTAATAACTTATAACTTCCATAATTTTTCAAATTCTAATCTTTTGATCAAAATAAAATAATCAAAAGCAATTATTAATTGATTTTCGATTAATCTCTACAAATACTTGTTGAGGATCAAATTTTATGATATGTAGGGACAGGTTACGTAATGCAAAACCGTATATGTATATCCTGCTAATATTTTCTCTTACACATATTTTTTCCTGTCTGGATCACGTATTAACGTATATGTGGCTCTCGATAATAGTATTAGCCGTGGACTTTAATACACGCGCCATTTTTCATTACATAATTTTCTTCTTTTTCTTTTTTTTTTCCCTCATCAATAAAGTATGAGCAAGTGCACATGAGTACGGTTAAGGCCACGGATTTGCCCGTGAATAGCAAAAAAAAAATAAAATCATTTGCACCGAGAGCTTTCAGAGCTTTTATCTATTTCTATATCGTTATTTTCAAATCAAGAAAATGTAAATATATTAAAAAAACTTTCCATTTTTGAAAAACAGTTGTAATTTGATGTTTTCTATCTTATTTAACAAAAAGCTTTCGTATAGATCAGATTTATCAGATAGAAAAAGAAAACGTTAAAAAAAATTTAATTTATCTTTAACACGCAACTACATATTTATTCTTTTTTTCTCCACACGTTTTAATTCATAACTACTTGAATTTATAAGTACTTTATTCGTAAAACACTTTTGATAAAGTTAATTTAAATAAATCATCATTAAAAAAAAAACTTCCATTATATCTTTCTACTTGAATAAAATATAAAAGCTTAAAAGCTCAAAGTACCGTATATAATATCATGTCTCAAAAATTTTATGACTTTCCATCTCTCGCTTATATCATTCATTCATTAAAAAAAAAGGAGATAGAAAAAAACATCAAAAAGTATTAAATTCAACGTCAAACCTGTCTGTAAAATACAAAACTTGAAACCTAAAAAAAATATATTTCTTGAATAGAGTCTAGCTTTTTCCAGGCCACGGATTTTGTTCTTATTACAAAAGTTGCTTATTCTCCTCTTGAGAAGAAGAGAGGTGTCATTTTACTAAGAGAAAAGCCGCAAAACACCGTAGTTTACCATATCGTATACTCGTATCTTATATACCTGCCGGACGTGTCTTGGCGAGATTGTGTTTATTACCACCGCAAGCTCGCAACTAGAGCTTGCAAGGCTTAAAAGATATACTATAATCACTTATGTAGAGTATCATAACGAAGTCGTGCTATTAAGATATTTAAATTTTTATCGTGTAAAATTTATATTTTCATTTAGAGCTTGCTTATTGCCGTTAGGATTGTTTTATTATTACTGAATAGCCAAGATTAAAATTTAAGCTCACTAATTATCGAAACCCTGGAATATATATTCCTTTTTATTGAGTATGTTTATTTTTTCACAGTTGCTATGTAATTGCACTTGGGCTTACACATAGTGACAAGTACTTTTAACATCGTACAAACTTTACGTTACGATAGTATGGCAGTAAACGGTGTTAAGCTTCGATACAACCGGGTAATCGCGTTAAGAATAATACTTATACGTATATCGAACGACTAACACATACATATAAACACTTGGCCATAAACACTTGTCGATATATTTGAAAACAATTATTCTATATATGTGTACGTACTACGTATGTATGTCAATGCGGGTATAGGAGTTGAAATACGGAAAAACGAACAAATCGTATACCCAGCATATCGCTATCTTCGATTAACTGCTGCGAGCTTTTTTTTTGAAAAGCCTCCAGCAATTGGTATGTACATATAGTTAAGCTTGCGAATCAAAATTACGTAAGATCTACGAATGCAGAAGTATTTTTATATGTATGTGTATGTGTAACTGGAAAATCTTTTGTGATTCGCTATTTATCTGTCTATGAACACATATATATATATATATATGTTCGTTTGGTCTCTTGGTATATTTTTGCAAATATTCGAACACTTTTCGAGAGAGAATTTTAAAAATATTTTTGTTGAGTAAAGAATTTTTTATTTACTACTTATTTTGGGAGCAATCGTCAATATTTAGTGAAATTTTTTTTTTTAAACATGTATATGATCTGTTATTTGAAATATTAAGAGATGATATTTTAAGTTAAAATAGCGTTATACGATAATATCCCGCTTTCTCCTTGGTCTAAGAATACTTAAACTGTTTCTCTTTTATACAGGAATAAAAAAAAGAAAAAATAAGAAAAAAAGGAAAGAAAGAATTCACATTTTGCCGAGAAAAATAAACATGACTATATTCAAGGCAATCGAGATAGAGATACGATCAAACAATATATTAGTCAGTCGAACAAACGGAAATAAAGAATACGACGTTGCATCGATTACACATACACTTACATTATACTCTTAAACATATACAAAAAGCACACACTGGACAAGAAAAAAAATTCTTTGCCGAATTCAATTTTCTTTAGATAAAAAAAAAAAGGAAAAAGAATAGAAAGACGTAGACTAAGCGAATTATTTGCGAAAAATCGTCTGATTCGCAAAAAATAATAGTCATTCGGTTGTTCATATTATATACCTATGGAGTTCTGAAGTTTATCGCGTCGCTCGAGAAAAAATACAAAGCTTTCTCTTTGAGAAAGCAAAAAGTCTACTTTCTTTCGAACATTCCTGTAGCATACCCTTGAGCAAAAGGAAAAAAAAAAGGAAATATGTAATATCGAAGCCCCAAGGGTGATTCTGAAAATACTGTTAATATTATGTGCTGGTCCAGATTATTCTTAATATCATCGTCAGTTTCTGCGTGTGTGTATGTATGTATGTTAAAATTCAAAGCTTCATTTGACATCCGGCATTGGTCGATTTATGGAGCCGTAGAATCATGTCTATTTCGTCTTCAACAAACGACAATTATTACTACTGTCGGTGCAGTAACGACTGAGCGAATATTATTCAAGCGCGTGTGAAACTCGAGACTTTACTACCGCGTGACATTTTATATAGATTATTCAGAGCTTAAAAAGATCTTGACATTTCTTGATTATATGGATAATTTTTTTGATGTAGGTAATATGAAAACTTGACTGAATAAATTGGTTCTTTAAAGTGATCATATTTTTTTTTCTTTTTCTTTTTCTTTTTTAATTGTTATAAGGAAGGTTTGTCAGAAGTATTCGTTTAATGCTTGCTGTTTTATGTTATTATTGCTAACATATTTTGTTTTGCAAATACAGATTAGATACTTATCTATTCTAAAAGATCAAAAGCTTGCAATAATTTTAGAATATTTATAGTTATATATATGTGGAATTTTTTATTATTGTTGTTGTTGTTGTTGTTATTGTTGTTCGTTATATCAAAATAAATTGGTATGACGACACACGAGAGAGACACCCCAGACACTTTATTTTCTACCGACACGCGTTTAATTTTAAACATTGGCTTTTTTTTAATATACTTTTCTCTTTTTTTTTCTCTCTCTCGGCCTTATGTTTTTTAGAAGCATATCATATAGGTCTCTTGAGATTTTTTGGACGCGTTTCAATATTTTAAATGCTTTTTTTTTGTTGATTACATTATTACAGAGTTACTTTTAAGTTAGATACTTTGTTTATCTGCCAAAAAATAATTTTTTTTTTTTTTTGAAGCCTTTGGTTTTGTAATTTACTAAATATTACAACGTTATTTATTTGTATATAGATAGGTATATCAGAATTTTTAGATATTCGATAATTTATCGATAAAAATACTTAGGAAAAAAAAGAAAAAAAATATGTTTATTTATATCCTATCTCAAAGCTTTAAAAATCCATTTAAACGATTATTTAACACGCATAAGAAATGTTTTGACTTTTCCGCTGATTCCATCATATATAACGAATACATACACTTACACATACACACACACACACACAAAAGATATACTCTGTTTTTCAACGGTTCATTTGCAGTTAAATTATGTAAGAACTTCATTACTTATGTACCCACGTATCTATATCTTTGACTAGCATCTTCAATCTGAAAAAGTCGTATAAATACATACATACCATTGGACAAATAACAAGAGTTTTTCCGTAACTTTCCTCTTACATTTAAAATGAGATTAAATAAAAATAGACTAATTACAATATAACAAACATCTTTCAAGTATTTTTAACACTGATTTATCAAATTCTTACATATTCCAGTTTCTTTTTCACAAAATATAATCTGTATCTATTCCAAAGAATGTGTATGTCTAATATTTAAACTAATAAATGAAAAGATGCTAATGTTCGCAGAAGTAAAATACATACTTCATAAGATGCTGATGGGATTGCGAACTAAAAAAAAAATAAAATATAAAAATTGAAAGAAAGAGTCGTTTCGCCCTGGATCGCCTGTTGGCGATACACATAGTTATTTTCTAATTTCGTTTTTATCCGCTATGTGGCGATACACACGTTTTCGTTTCTCGCTACACAATTATTCTCCTTCTTATTATACATAGAATTCAGTCATTCATTGTATTTTCATTTTTCTAATTTTATTTTAGTTGTCTTTCTGGTTTTTAGTCGTATACGATAGGATCGTCTGTCATCGTGCTGATGAGCCTGACAGGCGATACAGGGCGAAACGACTCTTTCTTTCAATTTTTATATTTTATTTTGTTTTAGTTCGCAATCCCATCAGCATCTTATGAAGTATGTATTAGGTATACTTAAACTCTTCGCTTCGCACGTTTATTCGATTCTCTCGTTCATCGCGCCTCGTACAATCCACAACAATAAACGTATAAAATATATATATTCATATATGTATATTATATACTTTATATACTTTGTATATTATATACTTTTTTATCAGAGGCATATACTTGTGTCGGGAGCTAATTGAACTCGCGCCAAGCTAATTGAGCTGTTTCGATCTCTCTTACTTGTATAGGTGTGTACATGCATAACTAGATATAACACATACATTGCTTTTATAGCTCTACGAATCGAGATGGCTGATTATAAATGCTTAATATAATAATAGATCCCATATACACATATTCAGCTACATATTTTCAATTAACTGTTCGTAGCATATATAGTACATATGAGTACATAGTGTTTCATAGTGAACAATTATTCATTATGAATTTTTCTAGAGTGCCGGAGCTTTTATTTTTTATTCGAGCTTTTTAGATACGCCACACACATATTATACCGAACTAGACTACTGATTATTTCTCTCAATTGCCGGGGTTACGTCAATTTGAAGCAGTGCAGTCTAGCTCATAGAACAGTAGTAGTAGTATAGTAGTAGTAGTAGTAGTAGAAGAAGAAGAGGAAGAGGAGTAGAGGCGCAAAGGTCGAGGCCGAAGGCCGCTTGTCGCTTATAATATCAAGGAAATCGAGTATGAGAGAGAAGAGAGCTTGCGCTCAAGCTTTTGCTCTCTTGACTCTCTGGGAACATATCTCGTTGAATTTCGGCGACAAATAATTAGCCGCAACTTTATGCGCGCGCGAGTGTCGTCTGCTGTTGATGCTACTACTATACTACTACTACTATTACTACTATTGCTGTTTTATTCCGAGGGTCAGATAATATGTATATGTATATATAAACGCGTGTTGTGAACGATCGAACGATACCAGCTGGCGTGAGTTTAAAGCTTAACGGCCTTGGCTGAGATCTTCTTTTTTTCTTTCTATCTCTCTCTTACTCAGTCGCGCGCGCGCGATTTAAGCTATTGCGCATAAAGCTCTCGCATATAAAGATCATCGACGTAGGCTGCGTTTGTTGCGTGTGTTTCTGTGTATATATGTATAGAGAGGTTTGTGTAACGTGATGTTGGGGCATATAACGCATATACATATATGTATGCATGTGTGACGTGTATTGTGTGTCTTTAAAGTAGACGACACTTGCTTTTGCGGCTTCCTACGATATAGTTATATATTCTTTAAAATAGAGCTTTTAAAGTAAAGTTCACACTTGGTCCTGAAATCTCTTTTTCTGATGTGTATCTACATGTGGTGGTGGCAGTTGTTGATGAAAATTTCATCTGTTGAACCGCAGCCTCTCGGCTCAAGGATCTAGTTCGGTGAAGTTTTGTCCTCAATTTCAATTGGACAACTTCAATGCGCATGATGTTTTTATCGGTTTTATATGTGCGTGTACGTATGTGATTGTATGTATGTTGGTAAGTGTTGGTATAGATGAGGCTCAAATCATTTCTGCTTACGCTTGGCGCCGTAAATATCTTTCGGCTTTAAGAGTGGAAAATTTTTGCGAGCAGCACAAACTGATCTCGTTCTCTTTCTAACTTGAGTAATAGTCATAGTATGTACTATCAAGCCTTGTCTTTTTTTTCTTTTTCTTTTTCTATTCTTACCAGTTTTTGTTGTTGATTTTTTTCCTATTATTGTTAAAAACTAAAGCTGTAGCTTATATACAGCGGTCATTAAAAGAGCAATAAACTTCTCGACTATATTCATAAGCAATAACGTGCAATATATTTGTGGCTATCTATCTTTCTAGCCAAGTTATA
>JAPYZE010003777.1:0-12819 GCA_030522805.1 Leptomastidea abnormis | reverse complement strand
GGAACGTCTTCTTCAGGAATTTATGATTGTAATCTTTAAATTTGATATTATTACGTCCCTCTAGATACCTGGTTCCCGTAGACGATGTCTAGGTCGTCTACTCCAGGAAGTTAAAATCAATATCGTCAATTTTGATAAGATAACGCTGTTTTTGATACCTGGTGCTGGTTAACGATGTCGGAGACGTCTGCTCCTGGAGGTTATGAATGATATCTTTGATTTAAATATGATTACGTGGTTCTTAGTACCTGATGCTAGTTGACGATGTCAAGGTCGTCTGCTACATAAGGTTAAAATAAACATATGTCGGTCATTTTTTCAATTATGTGACAGGTTTGTACCTTGGGTATTCAAAATCTATTTTAATGTTTATAGATCTATTCTTTATATCAAATGAAAGTACAATTTGCTTGAATTTGGTCCTAAAACGTTATGTGACGTCTCTGGCACTTACTTGAAATGTTACTTAGCTTTGTTGATCGGCGGTGCTGCGTATTCGCCACCATCCTAACATGTCAGTTAAAAAAATTTAGTTAATTCGATTTTATTAAAATTTTAATTTCATTAAAAATTTATTTAAAAATTTTTTTGTGATAAAAAAACTAGATATATATTGGTGGAGTCTTATATCATTATCATGGTTTTTTAAATTATTGATAATTTATATCGAAATCGCATATATTATTATATTTTCTGACTTATTTTAGAAAGCATTCTGCTACAGCAGTTGACAGCAGTTTTTTTTCGACGACGATGATGAAGGCTGACGTTGCTGATATTGCGTTTTATACTACAAGCTTGAGTTGGTTTACTTTGATTCTTTCAAGTGTATGAAGTATAGCGGTTGCATATCGTGTGGATTGAATATAAAATCGATGTGATTGTTTTTTTTTTGTTATTTTTTTATCAGTAGAGTTTTGTATGAATTTTTTTCTTTGATTATTGTATTGTGAACTTTTTTTTTTGTTTTTGTGTAGTGAATATTATAAAGGTGAGAATCAATTATAATTGTACAGGTTTTTCCTCTTATTTGTGAGTATGTGTTTTTTTTTTTTTGTTATTTCAATGTTGTTACTAAGATTCTTGGAATATATTGTACAAAAGCCTGAGAAGAAAATTATTGTGTAAGAGCCACACACAGTTAATTATCAAAGAACGAAATAATTTTCTTTAAGTGTCATAACAATGGTATTTATTTTTAAAATTCTCTCTTTTAATTTGTAATAGATCCCGCGAGAAAGAAAAAAAAAACAACAATTTTTTTGCTGGTGTTTATTTTTTTAAAATTCTAGAAATAGAATAAAAAAATAGTCGGGTTATTACATTTTAATTAAAATACTAAAACACATTAAGAAATAGCCTTATCTTAAACTTTTAAATACTGCAATTTTCAAAATTGTCAATTTTTAAAATAAATTTTCTTAAAATTTTCTTTCTTTAAAAAAAAATCTTTAACATTTTAACCTACTTACTCTCTACACTTATAAAAATCATCAAATCAAATCTCAACCCAAACAATACTCCCCTATAATCAAAAAAAAAATAAAATAAAATAACAGGTAATAGATATCTCACAATAAAAGAAAAGAAAAATAAGGTAACTAAGTCTAACATCATATATAGGTGTGGTCACAAAGAGAGAGAGAGAGTGAGAGAGAGAGAGAGAGAGAGAGAGAGAGAGAGAGAGCAAAAAAAAAACGCACTTGGCGGCGCTGCTTACGCTCGTTCGCTCTCGCGCGCGATACACAAACACAGTCGCTTACTTTTGCCGGCGTCACAATGAACTTGGTGCCTCCAGAAGTCCAGAGAGTAGGTAGTACTATATACCTCCATAAGAGAGGTAAAAAGAATATACCTACCTATGGAGGGGGAAAGGATCGCCTCTCACCTTCTCTCGCGTTCTCCAGTGCGTATACGCGTCATACACACATATATAACTATATATACATATACGTGGTTGTTGTAGAACGAGTCTCTCTCTCTTTTTCTTTCTTTCTCTCTGGTAACTGTGCTCCGAACGGTATTATATACCAGGCGCAGACCGACTTCTTCGTCTTCTCTTTCTTTGCATTTATATACTTATACGTATACATGCATGTATGTACATACAGTCAGCAGGAGGGCTAGTATATAGTATTGTATGTAGGCTTTTTAAAGAAAGAGACGCTCTGGAAAGATGATTCGAGCATAGAGCGAAAGATTCAGCTTCTTCTCTGCGCTAGACTCGTATCTTTGAACTATGACACGAAGAGAAGCTGGAAGAAAGAGAAAGAGAGATGGTTTATTCTAGTGCAGTATACTGCTGCTGTTGCTGCATCGTAATTTCTGGATTAACGGGACATGAGAGATATAGAGAAAGAAAAGAGGGGGATGTTTGTATGTGTGCATGTGTATTTTGCTTGTTTTATAATTGATTCAAGAGTGAGAGGAAGAGAAGATCGTTGATTTTTTAATTTGGAATATTTAATATGTAGGTAGGTTTTCAAGAGTTGAGCTTTTTGAATATGCATCGTTTTAGTATATATCTCTTGAGCTTATATTATGCAAGAGATTTCTTCTTGGGTTCTTGTATATATACTGGAATTTTTAGTAGTTGCGAATTTTCCAAGTGAAATAACGTTGACGTAGAAGTTGTTTGTGTATGTGATTTTTTTTTTAAATTGCTTAAATTAAAATTTTGTGGTGCTATGTAATTTTAGAATGAATTTTTTATGTTATAAAATGCATAATTTTTAAAAATAGACACTGTATGTAATGTAATTTAGAAAACTAATGATATAAATGATAAAAAAAGTAAAGAGTAAATATAGATTACACTAACACATGTGTGGGGTATAAAATAAAAAGGTGAACGAACTAGTCCCAAACTTTTTTCTTTTAATCGAAAAACTTATTTCTCAAAGCATCAAACTATTATAAAGATAGTATAGTAAAACTAGAGACCATCTGCAATACCAACTTCTGCTGCTACTGCAACTCTAGTAAAAAGAGGTCGAAAGTCTGCCAAATTCTTTAACTAACGTATGTTGGACTACACTTGGCTTTCTTTTCTTAGATTCCACTTTTTTTTCTGGTTAAGCACCAAGAGATAAGCACATATAATTTCTTGGGTTAACTAGCCTCTATGTGTGTGTCTGTCTGCTTCTAATTGTTTTTAGAAAGTATGAAGTAGTTAAGTTAGATAAATTTGTGGTAAAGTCAGGATTTAATTTATTGGATGGGTAAAGTGATATTTTTATTTGTGTGTACGTGTTAAAGCGAAAGTTTTTAATTTTCTGATAAATAAATTGATTAATTTTACATGTAGATATAGCTTGCGATTGTATGATGAAATTATATTAAATTTTTTTAACATTGTATATTGGGCTTCTTTAAAAAAAAATTTAAAAAAAGAAATATTGATATAGTTTAATCAAACAAGAAAGGTAGAAACGTTTATTTTAGAGTTACAATAGCCAATACTTGCATACACACCTTACTTGCGGTTCTTTCAGTTGTATAAGTACAAATAAAACTAAAAAAAAGACTTAAGCTTCTTATCAGTTATAGCTTGACTGATAACCTTAATTCCTTTTGCCTTATCGTTTCGAAGTAAAATGCATCCATACTCTACGAACACATTTTTTTTTTAAACCTGTAGTTAAACATTAAATATATATTTTATTTTTTAAATTATAAATTTTTATTTTATAAAAAATATGTAATTGAAAAAAATAAAATTGACATATTCTCGATTTTTTTTATTCGTGCACGTGCGTGAGTATATCTCAAGGGCATTTGTGAAAGAGAGAGTATATATTCAAAGTTATAACTCACGTGTGTATTGTGTGTGGTTGTCGCTTCCGCAGACGAGAAAGCCGGAAGTCACAGCTATATATAAAAGCGCGTGATATTAAAGCTCGTACGTGTTTAGAAGACTGAGAATATTTATATTTTGAATAAAATAGATATAATATTTTTATTTTAACTGGCAATGCTCTTTTTTTAATTTATCGCTATGTTAACAATAAATTTAAATTTTAAATCTGTTGTATATTTTTTGAATTACTATACTTGCAACTAATAAAATCAAGTGGGTATTTACTGAATAATCATGAGATTTGTAATAAGAAAAATTCAACTGGGATTATTAAAGTGTTTTTTAAAAATTAAAGTTCAACCACCAATACTATAAAAAATGTACACCTCTAGTTGACACTTTATACAATGAGTTACGAGTGGATTACGATAAAAAAAATGTTGTATGTAGGTATACATGTGAACCTTAGAGAAAATCGGGAGAACGGAAGACACGACAGTAGTGTATAGTGCAGTAAGCATGACACGTTCAGAAGTACCTACTCTTGAGAGAGAGTTTTTTTTTGTCATCGTCATAGGATGTTAATGTCTGTCTTTTCAAGAGAATGTACTATTTTCTCACGATTTTTTTTTTTTTTTTTTTTTTTTAAATAGGTGGGGTTATCTATATGAGATATTATAAATTTTGGGAAAAACGTGAGGCTTTAATTATTATTTTGGAACGTTGTAGGATGTTTGTGATGATTTCTAAATAAAACTAAATTTTTTTTTATTTTTTGGAGTGTAATTATTTAATTTTTGATTAATTTAAAGTTATTACATGATTTTATCTAATCAAATTTTAAATAATAAGCTTGTTTACATTCTGTAACCACATTACACATTCATTACACGTTTTGATTGTAAATAAAATTTAGATAATCGATATAATTGTTATTCATCGTGAGTACGATGAATAACATATTTATAATTAATCTCATAATGTGATTCATTAAAATCATGTTGAGACAAAAAAAAAAATTTAACAAATTTTTAAATATAAATATTTTATTCTTATCAAAAATTAAAAAAAAAAAAAAAAATTATCCTATGATTCATCGTTTCAATTTTATTCGTTTACTTGTAACGCGATTTTAATGAAGCTCACTTAAAAAAAAGAAGAAGAATCAACATCGATTTACATAATTTAGCAATAAAAAAATTTACAAATACTATACATACAAACCACACATACACGCTAATATTTCATCTCTATCTTACACACATTTTAAGATAAATTCAATCTCCATGACTCACAAATCTTTCATAAAAAAAAATACGTCTTACATCTATATGTAAACCTTACTTTCGATACATAAACGCATCCTTTTCTAAACATCACACACAAAGGAAGGTCAGATAAGTATCTTAAAAAAAAAAAAAAAAAAAAAAAAAAAAATTAAATAAAAATTTAACCACAAGTCGCGCGTAGTGAACAAACAAGTTCTTTTTTTAGCCACACAACGTTATCGGTTCGGCTTATACACCAACGCAAGTCGTCTGGAATCACGCTTTAAATGAAACAATAGCTCTTTCTCTCTCTCTTTCTCTTTCTCTCTTCAACCCACGGCTTGAAATTGGCAGACTGTAGTTCCTTTTAATTTGCATCGGGGAGACCAACTCTCTCTCTGTATTAGTATGTGCGTATGTATATATGTGTGTATGTGTATATTGAGACGACGATTGGGTCCCTGGCTGTGCAGGTCGTTAATTAAAAGCTCAAGCTTATACATATATATACCGCTTGTAAACACTGTCATACTACACGCTTCAGACTTTTCTCTTTTGGTTATTTAAATTTATTTTTTTTTCTTCTTTGCTATTTTCTCTGACAGTTTATTAACGTTTCATAGTAAATTGCATGACGATATTGGGATCTAAGAAAATTGAGCTTTATTAAGTTTCCTAGAAACTAAAATGAATAAAGCTTTTAAAATTAGTTTTAGATCGTTAATAAAGGTTAAAATATTTAACGATTTATCAGAAAAATTAATAATAGGATAGGAAGATAATTTAAAATTGTTACGTATAATATCAGTTTTATTATAGGATTATTTATAGAACCAAACTGATAATAACTAAAAACAAATTGTTCAAAACATCTGTTTTTTTATCACCAAATAAATTATTATTCACAATACATAATAAATTTATAAAAAAATTTATACATAAAACATTAAATCTCAACAACAATGACCTTATAAAATCCAAAGCATCAGCAATATAATATATATAGTCTGAAGTCAAAACACAACTTTTTACGATCAAAATCCCAAGCAGATCCCTTTAATCTCAATCCTTACAAGCACAGCAATACTACCTCACAAAAAAAAACAAGAAAGAAACAGGAATATCACTCTATATATCTCCCCCACAAAAGAATACAAAAATCTCAATTTCTTCAATTGTCCAAAGTATCCGTACTCTCCCTCTTTCTCTTTTAAGTATCATTCTACATAAGGCACTGCAAAAATCAACTTCTCCTCCTCTCTATCCCTCCCTGAAACGTCAGAAAGGAAACTGAGCTTAATTAAGTTTTCTGCTGTGTCGAAAGGAGAGAGAGAGAAAAGGGTGGTGTAGGAGACACGCGTCATCATTGTTATATACATATACTCTCAAACCGAGAGTTAATTCATCTGGTTTCTTTTCTCTTTTTTTTTAATTTAATTTTATTTTTACTGGCCACACTCTCTTTTTTTTTCAATTCAGTTTGCTTTCTTTACTTAGAGAGCTTGCACTTTGTACACACAGTACGTAACTTCGACAATTTTTTTTTTTTCTTGAAGGAAGTTAATGAACGATGTCGTGGTGCTTTTATAAATATAGATATATACAAGTATTCCAACGACGACGCGTGTCTCAGACACAGCAACTCTATATATCGGCAGTAGTCTCGCACTCGCTTTTAGTATGTGCGTGCGTCCAGCCGCAACACCCGGCTCATACACTTCCGGCTTTCTTGTACATACATACATTCTTCTTTCTTCTTTCTTCTTTTTTCGTCTCAGTATTTTTCTTCTTCTTCTTTTTTTTCTTTAAGGTACTTTAAAAGCTTTTAAACTCCGGGACTTCTTTTCTAAAGTGTTGATGAGTCGCGCGCTCGCGTTCTTTTGGTTTATAAAGTTTTTTAAGAGTATAGATGAAAGAGAGAATGGGTGAGTCTGATTAGCTTTTACTTCTGCCGCATGCTATACAGATCACGTTATGGTATTATGTTTATCGTTAAGAGATAAGAATTTACTTTAATAAATTACATAAAAGAGATTATTTTTTTTTGTTAGGTGTGGGAGAAAGATTGTGTAATTTATTTGACAATTTTATTATTTTTTTTTTTTTAATGTGTAAAAGCATTGTTTTTTTAAATTTAAATTGTGAGTAGTTGTTGAGTGAAAGACACATGCAATATGAATAATAGATAAGAATGTATTAATTACATGACGAAGTCTTATAATAATTTTATTTATACTAGATATTTTTTTATTTTTTTTTTTATTATAACGCATCATGAAGTAGTTGCATACGTTATTTTTATTTATTATGTACTAGATAAAAAACCACAAAACGTGTACATTTTATAATCATAAGATTTAATTTCTTCTTTACCGTAGAATATACATTAAAAATTTTACGCGCGAAAAAATATTAAATATATATTATAATATACAACCGGATGTACAATTATTTATAACACTATCATATCCAACCTACCTAAAACACTTTAATTTATAATAATAAAAAAAATAATGTAGAATAATTTAGATATGACATAAGGATTAAAAAGAAAAAAAATAATTGCCTCGCTAAAGTTTGACGCTCTCGTATTACAACAAAACCCTTTTTTCTTATACCCATCAGTAACATTACACCCATATTGGTATATATATATATATATATATATATATAAGATAAACGTAACGAAACGTAAAAAAAAAGAAAATCGATAGCGCTTAGTTTACGACTCTTACTACGATACCAGTTCGTTTTGCTCCGGATTACTTAGGCTACTGTTGTTGCTGCTGCTTCTATGTAGTAAGCAAAAAAGAAGGGGAAGAGGAGGGGTTGGAAAATTGCGAGGTTTCGCATGTCAAGAGCACAAACGTCAAAGGCAAAATACTTTACTGATAAATAGGTATACATGTGTGTATTTGCGAGGGTGAGAAAAAATAAAACGCGGCCAACAGAAGGGGGGTATGTATAAGGTATATAAGTAGTAGCGAGTTGAGACAGAGGGTTGGTTTTTAGTGGTTGCAAATTGCATATACACATAAATGCACATGTGCACACGAGTTTTGAGGTAGTGTGGTTTCAAGGTTGTACAACCCTCTGAGCTGAGTGGTTGAATTGGATATGTAAATTGGAGGTATAAAGGTGTGTGTAGGTAGTTAGGTAGGCTGAGAGTATACGTACCAACTAACGTAATTAGGATTTTTAGTATACGACTGGCAGGTTGTTGGTTGGTTCGTTGGTTTGTCCGCATGTGACAAAAAGTCGTCTCAACGTAGACGACTATGACTTTCTCTTTATTTTTTTGTTGTGTGGAAATTGGGGACAATGAAAGCGAGGACTTGATGTGTCAACTATTTTTTTTTTTTTTTGTTTATTTTTCTAATGGGCAAAAAAAAAGTTAAGGAATAAAAATCTGGTTTAATTAATTTGTTTGGTAGGTTTTTTTTTATAATGATTATTATAACTTTGTTGATTATTTGATAGAAAATGGTGATATGATAAGATAATATCGATGTTTTTTTGTACGTTAGAAAAATTAATTTTAGATATTTTTATATTAATTAATTTTAAAAGTATTTTTTTTTAAATACATTGTTTTAACTTCTACCTTTTTTTTATTTTTTCTTAAATCGTATTATTTTCTTCTGGTTGAGTTTGACCTACTATAATGTCAGTAACACCATGATTTTCTGCACGCACAGTATATACTTGTGTGTGTTATCTTGAGAAAGAAAATCTAAAAGAAGAAAAAAAAAGAAAAAATAATAATAAAAGCCAAATCAAATAAGCATCGGAAATTAATGATGTTTACTTGTCTCTGTAAATGTATACACATGTGAAACAAAAACAAACCTTTCTTCAAGTGCATCTTATGTGCAAATATATTAATGTTCGCAAGCTTTGATCGATTATTAAAACATATCATGCAAGAGAGAAAAAGAGATCTTTTACAAAGACATCGTTTATATAAAAGTTTCAACTGACATGACAACGTAATCCATGCAAGCTATTATTTTATTATTTTTTTTTTTTCAAAATAAGTCAAGGTTATATAATTTTAAATAATCCACGTATTAACAATTGATCATAGTACGAAAATTTTTTTATATGTACAATATCTAAAAAGTTTGAGTATTAAACATTTTTTTCATGCAATCTACTACTAAAATACGAGTTACATAATTAAATAATCAAGCTAATTCAATGTTATCCCTTATAACAAATCCAAAAAATATATCTTTACATATACACACAATCAAAGCTTTTCATCCATTACCCAAAAAAAATCATTAAAACTAAAAATATTAAATCTATCCCTCCTCAAAATATAAAATATAATCAAGATAGATAAGCCACTTTCATCAACATCAACAACATCATAACGTTTTCCATATATCGCCCTTCGTAAGCCTTCACCTACATATCACCATAATAGAGAATAAAAGAGAGACAGAGAGACAATCTCCCATATAAAAAAAAGAGATACATTCATATAAGGTATCAGAGAGCTCGAGGGCGTATATAATAATAATACTAGCAAAAGTAGCAGTAAGTCGGGCACTGTAGCAGCAATCGACCGAATTAATTTCAATCATATTACAACCGATGATGTTCACGCCTGTATATATATATATACATATATATAAAACTAACTCTGAGCATCAAGTTGAATAAAAGCTCTCCTTGTCAATTTAAATATACTCATAATTCGCGCTTTTATTCAAATCAAACAAGAATAATATATAATACCTAATGCAAGTGTATAAATACTTTTATTTTTCATATCCCTTTCTTTGATATCTTACATTCATCACAAGAGTTTTATATAATATAAATACATATATGGGCTTTCTTTCCCTCATTGAAAACGTGAAAGAAAGAAAGAAAGAAAAAAAAGGTGTAGTATAGGTATACATAATACACGAGCACCTGCGTACAAACAATATATATGTATGTGTATAACGTGTAGTAGGAGCACCGGAAGTGAATAAAGAGAGTAAGAGAAGAGGGGGCAAAGGGGATTCCCCCTTCATAGTTCTTGGGTGCGATATAAAGAGAGAGAGAGAGAGAGAGAGAGAGAGAGAGAGAGAGAGAGAACCTTGCTACTACATACACATACACACATATATAGACACGCAGCGTCACGGCCGCTCGGCACGAAATTATTGTAAATTATGCCTTCTCGTAAATATATATGTGCTGCTACTCCTGCTGCTGCTGCTACTTTACGCATGTATATTATATATATATGTATCTATATATACACCAACGCAGTCAAAAGGGACTTATATATATACTGCATCGACATCGACATCGAACGACTTGCGAATGTATTGTACATTTTCTTTTTTTTTCTCTCTCTCATACTCTCATGACGTGCGTTATGTATGTGGCTTTGGCGCATATTATACTGTCTGAGTCATATTTGTCGCTGTATTACTACTACTACTACAACTGCTCGCGTTGTGTAATAACCCCGCCTTTATTAGTGAGAAAAAAAATTGAATCTATTGTACGAAATTTATTTTAATTTTAGTCTTTTTTCTTTTCTTTTTTTCAAAATAGTGATTTTTTTTTTTTACATGAAAAATTTTAGCGCGATTGTTAGCCTTGAACTTTGAGCGGTATATAGAGAAAAGTTTTGGATAACGTTTAAATGGGGGGGGGGGGAAGAATATTTTTAGACATACAAGTTGTGGATCGATTTTGTGTAGGCATGACTTTGATTCTACTTTGTACCTCTTTGGAGAGAATAGAAATTGGAAGTGGTATATATAACGAGAATGTAATCATGTAAAATAGTAGTCGTGGTTATTATGCATTTTTTTTTATTTTGGAATTGTTGAAAGCTAAGCGTTAAGATTTATATTGAAGTAAAATTATAAAAATATAAACAATATTCTTATTCTAAACTAAAAATAAAAAGAATCGTAAATTATTCAAGTATAAATTCTTTTTTTTTTACATGTAAAATAAATCAAATATGTAATTATTACAGAATCTTTTTGAGTCAAGTTTTAAAAAAATGTGCAAGCTCTCAAAACAAAAATATATCTCTAGCTTGATATCTAAGTACTTTTTAAAGTTTTCGAAAGCTTTACAAGTACAACTGTCCATTTACAAACTAAAAACGTCTGTCACATTCACAGAACAATAGACTAAGTTTTTTCCTTTTTTATAAGTTTAAAGCTCTTGAATTCTAAAAAGCTCAAAAAAAATGATTCAACCTTGATTTCCAATAAACAAGAAATTCGATACGATACGTCTATAAGTAAAAATCCACATAAATCACAAAGCTGTCCCCCAATATAATAACACATCCCAAAAAAAGCTCAACTTGCAAAAAAAACCCATATAACTCACACTCCAGTCACATTTAAAATCAGCTTTAAAAACAAAAAACACGACGATCTTACACCGCTTAGCCATAAAACCAAAAGAAAAATAAAGTATGATTCTCCCTTGTAATCATTCACAAAAGCATCATATCAAAGAAAAAGGGATGCAGTATACATATACCTATATGTATACCTACATTATCGCTTACTCGCGTCAAAAGCCCTCAGGGTGATATCTGTGTATATAATACATACACCATAAGCTTTTCATGTATCACAGCACTTGTTTCACCAACATCATACTCATCATCATCATCATCATCATCATCATCATCATGATCATCGTCGTCGTTGCAGTTATAGATAGTAAGAAGCGTTGCGCTAATGAAACGGCGCGACTACGCGTTTGATTTTGCCAAAGGGGAAGATATAATAGACAAGTGTATATAGAAGGTGGGGGTTGGGTGTCGGCGGCGTTGGACGGGTAAATACGTGTGTTCTTGGTCTGGTTCTTTACACCGTACGGTGCACGTAGTTATAGACTCCTCTACTATTTTTTTTTTTTTTTTTTTTTTTTGCTAGTATAAGTACGTATACATACACTATGTCTATGTTAGTCTTTTCAGTCTACTGAACGTTTGTAATGATGATGATGGTTGTCTTTCTCTATTTCTTCCTTTGATGATACGAATTGTAAGCTGTTGTTGTATATACACAGGCGATTACATCTAACGAAAGTGAAATCGTAATTGTAGAGAAGAAAGCACATATTGAAAAAATCAACCTTCTTCTGTTTGATTTGATAATTTGAGAGGTATGAACTGTAGATAAAATTATTAAGAAGCCAGAAAATTTGATGATTTATTATAAAAAATAAAAAAAGAGTGTCTGGGGTATTTGAAGGATTTTAGATTATAAAGTAAAGGGATGTTATAAAAAATACCTTGTGATCTTAATTCCAAATATATTGTCCTATTCATTCACTCTCTTTCACTTTTCTTCTTTTACTTCTTTTATTTATTTTTCTCAATGCAAAGACATTCAACTATCTTCGATATCCTCCTCAATTTTAATCTTGAAATTGCTTTGATAGCAGCAGCCTTATAATATATATAAAAGACAAAGAAAAGTAATAATCACCAATCAATTTTAGTTCTATAAGGACAACTCCATAAAATATAAGAAAAGCAAAACATAGAAAAGAGTAATTACACATCTACACACATAACCCACATACATACAAATATACCTATATATATTATATCCTATATCGTTAAAAACTCAACTGCAGTTACTATCAAACCGGCGACGACATAAATCCCATCTCATCTCTCGCTACGAGGAGAAAAGGAAAAAGAAGGAGGAGAAACGAGACGTCGTCTTGTATATATATATATATATATATATATATATATAT
>JAPYZE010003776.1:0-12993 GCA_030522805.1 Leptomastidea abnormis | reverse complement strand
TTTATTTATTTATTTATTAAATTTGTTTTAAGTATATTTTCGTTAAGTAATTCGTTCGGGGAAGAAGGGATAAATTACAACGGAAGTTAAAAAAAAAATGGAAAAGCTCTCTGTATGATATTATATAATCATTAAAAACGCGTTGGGCCCGCCCCAGGCGAGAGTGGGCAAGTGTTATGGAGGTACATATATTTATATATAAATAAATATATACGTTCGACTAGAGCTGCCGTACGGAAACGATTAATACTTGTGTCGGTCTATGGCTAAAATGTATATTTATATAATAAATTGAATTTTAACGAATGTTGAAGCATAAATATATTTATGTGTAAATTGTATGTATGTGTGTGTATGTGGAATCTGAAGTGCAGATTGATGCAGAAGCAACTTTCTCTCTCTTTCTCTTATTGTAGAGATGATAACTATTATAAATTCAACTGTTCTACCGCGATTACAAAATACGTCAAGGAAAAAATGACTTCTAACATATATGTATATATTAAACTGCTTTCAGCAGTAGTAGTTCAGCTATTGTGTTTGTGTGTGGGGGCTGCGAATGATAAGTGTATCGGAATGAAAAACGCGTACATAAGACGACGACAACGATCTTTTCAACGTAAAAATTTTTTTTTTTTTTACATTAAGTTTAATGTATATATAATATTACTGCAATACCTATATATTTTGATATAAATAAATATAGCTTTGTCGTTTAACGTTGATTACTATTTTTATATAATATGACCTGCTTAAAGTTTTACTATCTTTATATGAATACAAGTTGATAAAAAGATTGATATTGAATTTATTCAAGTTCTGTCTTAAATATGTAGAAAATAAATACACACTTTGTAATGTATAATGCCAATGTGTTTGTGCTGCAATAAATATATAAACTATTTCTTTGTTTTTCTTTTTTTAAATACATAAGTAAATCCATTTGTTAATAATGTTTATAAATATATTATGTGATTAATAAAAATTGGAATTGAATCTTAATCAGGAGAAGTGTATATAAATAACTATTGTTCAATATGGTAACTGTCATTTAATGTTATTATCTTGAAATAATCTATTGATTGCACTGTACTGGAGAAACTATTGTTTGTTAATAATATTATGAATTATGTCTATTGTTTATCTATTGCCATGTCTAAAACATTCGGATTTACTTATTTAAATATATGTACATATACATTAATGTGTGTGGTTGTGTGTCTGCAAATATAAGTTAAAACTTCAATGATAAAATATTTAACGATTAATTATCAAAGAGAACAATGCCACGGGCAAAGCCCTGTATACATAATTCGTCATTAATAATGATAATAATAATTAAAGTCTACAGAAGTGACATATGAGGAGCAATCGCATTCTGCATCAATCATAAGATGTACGAGTTTGAAACGAAAAAAAAAAAAAAACTATACGACCTATTTATTTTCTTGTCTTAAACGCAATACTGGGATGAAAAATAATAAAAATATAATATTGAATACAATATCAGGGAGAAGAAGGGGGTAACTTGCGATATACAACAAAAAGACGTTTGAGAATCAACGAGCTATACGATAACGATAAGCGAGAAGAGAGAAGAAATTGGCGATCGAGAATCTTATTCAGGAGGCTCATTTTAAGAACGAGCGCAATATAATATATATCTTCTCCGATTATTGCTTTGTACTTGGCCTTCTAATCTCCTTCCTGCTAATATAAAAGTTGTTCGATATAGCTCGTTGTTTATTCATAAATGTCACGGGCGAACGCACGTATATAAATATAAAGTCACGTCCTACTTTTTTTTAAGTCTCAAAAAGAAAAGTCCTTTCGGTAAGCATTTTTTAAGCTTCTCGGATTTGAATAACTCGGCGCTTAGCTTACATAAATTTTTTTTTTTTACAATAAAACATTTTTTGTTACAGATGTTTGATTTTTGTAATAGAGCGAAATTCAATTTAATTAATCGACTTTTTAATGCGCAGTAAAAGCTTTGTGTTTATACATTACGTTGAATTAACGTAAGACTATAGTGTCTTTTTTTATTTGTTTTTTTTTTCTTTCATCTTTGATGAGGAACAAGACTTTTCTTGCTGAGCAATTTTGGCGCAGGCGTGAAGGGTAGAGTCGATCTACAATTCGTACTTTTTTCTCTTTTTTTACAATCTTTTTTTTTTTTTCTTTAAATAGGATCTGTACAAGTAAGCTAACAGCTCTTTTTTTTTAATTCCTTTTCAATAGTTTGTTTCAAATTTAAAATCGGTCTCGAAAGGCTTCACTGCTCGTCAACGGTTCAACGATTATTTCGACACTTTTTAAAGAGTCTCTCTATTGTTGTACGATTCAGGTACGCATTACGTTTTTTTTTGTATTTCCCTCTGTTCTCGTATTATTATTTTTTTTTTTCATTTTTATTTGTATTTTTTTTTATTTGTCAACGACTTCCAGAAAGTAAAAGCTTCGTATAACTTGTCAAACTTTCAAAAAGTATGAAATAATTTTTACTTTTTTTTTTCTTTAAACATACATATATCTTACTAACCATTAATTTTTTTTTTCAATTTGACAGCGCAGAAAAGGAATTAGAAACGTACAACGACAGAAAATTTTTTTTTCGTAAAATTACTTTGCATAGGTCGTTAGTTCGACCTAACTTTATTTTTTATCCTTACGCGAGGACAATCTTAAATATACTACTAAAATAGTAATTTTGATAATTTCTTTACTCATCAATCTAACAATGAAAATCGAGTGGAAATTGACATTATCTTTGAAATGTTAATTTTCGATTAATAATATATATATAAGCAACTCAATGTCAATTTACACTCGTGATCGTATAATTTTACGAAAAAAACTTTTTTCACTGCCAATCTAATTATATTATACATTTAAATAGTCGCAAAAAGAAAAAGATTTTTTTTTTCAGCAATGTGATTTTACAAATTACGCAAAATGGTGTGTTGTGCACATTTAAAAAACTCTCTAAAAGGACATATAAATGCTATCTCAATGATATTCACAAAAATAGTTGTTTTTTGATTACATTAACATTTTTTTCAATAAAAATATACCATGAAACAAATATTTATAATGTTTTTTTTTTAAATCATTATGTTTAAAACAAATATTAAATAAATTAAATGTGATAATTGAAAAAAAAAGAGAAAAAATAAACAAGATTTTTTAAATAAATTGTACGCATATTTTTTTGGAATAAAAACGAAATGTTATGAATACTGAAAGGTACTGCTAAAAAGCGTAATGTTCAAAATAAAAAAAAAAAATAATATAATGAAAAGAAAACTGTTTAATTATTGATTTGATGCTTTTTAAATCCTATCCCTATATTTGATTTTCAAGTTTTTATTTTTTAATGATTACTATAAATCTTTTTCCAAAGCTATAATTCTTTTTTTTTTTTATATAAATTATTATTACTATCTTTATAAATATTAGTTATAGATGCCATATTTTTTTAGAATAAAGCTACTCTATCCAAATAGTACTTTAACACCAACCGACACGCTTTATCTTATAGATATCAATAAAAATTAAGATTCGTCTTGTAATACATTAAGTAAAAAGACAATTACTCAAACGCCACTCCTAAAGTTCATTTTCACTCTAAACTCGCGAGAAAATGAGAAGAGTAGCTTTAACTAGTGACATCTTTAATCAAGCGCTAAATTTAGTTATACGTTATATTTTCGTTACCAAATTCCACGAAATATTATCAATGCGCGCTGCTTCTCGCTTCCTTCCGGTAAGATTTTGATAGAATTATTTTGTTTGAAAGCAGCATTTCTAATATATTTTATGGATATATAATATAATAATATATGCTCGAATTTTAATAATTTTAATAATTTTCTTGTTAAACAAAAATGTATGTATAAAACTGAATTTTTTTTTCTTGTTACTATTTATAACGTAAATTGTATCTTTTGTACACATTTATTAGATTTTGTATTAATCGATTAGGACAGTTTTAATTAAAAAATGGAAATCGAAATCTACGAGTTCCATAAATTAATTGGTTTGTAAATTTTTGTATTCGTACAAAAATCCTTTGTATGTAAAATAAAAATATATGTGGTATAAGAAAATACAAATTTACAAAGAAAAAAAAAATTAAAATCAAAAACTAAATTGTTTTATCATAGTTTTCTTCTAACTGTCCCAATACAACTATTTTACATTGTAGTACTGAATGTATGAAGTAATAAATAACAATAATGGAGGTACTATGATAACACTGACATACCTATGTCTCACTCTAAACAATACAACTTATTCTATATCAGGTACTGCGTTGGGTTCTATTTATTTTGTCATGGTAACATGCACCAGTCCGGTATGTATATATGTATAAACGTGAAAATGTATAAATGCTTGTTTTAATTTTCTCGTCTTTCTTACTCCTAAAAGGATTCTTATATGTCAGTCGGTTCAATTGGCGAAATGCTTTTAGTAAAAAATTAAATGAACAAAAACAAAATTGGTCAAGCTGTAGCGCTTTATACTACCACTTTAAAACGTAAAATCATTAAATTAAAACTTGAAAAAATTTTATAAATAAAACTTAAACGTTTACCAATGTATGACTAACAATTTAGAAAAAAAATACTTCTAGTTCACGAACTACATAAAATATAGACTTTAAGAACTTAATGAAAATATTAGAAAACTAAACCATAAATGAATACTCTAAATCATTTGACAAATATGAAATTAAAACCTACCACCCTAAAAATTTACCAAAAAGAAATAAAAAATATTTTGTCTTACTTTAAAATCTATTGCTGTTTAGTTCTGTTTTTAAATAATATTAATATAAAGTTATAAAATACTACTGTTTTCTACTCTCAGATTAAGACTCGAGTACCACCGGTTTTTTTTTGTATGCTTAAGCTATGTAATCCCTGCGTTTATTTACTTATCAAATCTAAGTATTCTATGTTGATTTTTGCTATATTGAGGTTGTGGTCAGATCTATCAAGTAACAAAGAGTATGTTTATATGCATTGGAATTTGCTCAGACATTGTATTAAGTTCATATAAAATAGGTAGAAAAATCAGTCACCTTTAAAATATGTATATAAAATTGTGTAAAAAAGAAAGAATCGTGAATATTTGATTCTTTTTTTGTCAATAAGTAAAAATGGGCCGGAACTTATGGAATGACTATAATAAACTTGTTTTTAAATCGGTTTCGTTATATTCTTCGCCTATATTTGACTATTCTGTCGTCTACTTATATGGATGCTGCTTTTGGAGTCCTGTTTTGTCGACTTGAATTTTCGTTGCAATTTATTCGTAAAATTGTTTTGACAACGAGTCAAAATCGTCTAAAAGTTATAGCCGTCTATGTGCAAATATACACTTTTTGCATAAAAATACATAATTATGAAATTTTATCTTTTTTCGTTGACGATTACTTATGATAAAAAATAAAAATAAATAAAATGAAATTGTGCGACACAATTGCTGACAAACAACACATAGAGAATATTAACACCAATTATACGCGACTTAAAGGACTCCCTGACGGTGCACTTACTTCATTACCACTTAATATACACTTCTGTCCATGTGTTCCAATTAAGCTGTCGTTCCTTGCCATCTAACTTTAATCCATTATTTTTTTTTTAAAATAGGAATACTACCGTTGTGCCTAGGACGGCACAGCGCGAAATGGTCCTCCAGCGAGTGGCCCGAAAATCGGTGGGGGGCTTGTCTCTTTCTCTCCTGACGTCAGGAACTTTGTAAGCCGGTATGCTTAATCTGCTTCAACCGTTCGGTTGAAGCACTGGAACGTTCGTAGGAAGAACCTTGTGAGGAGGCAAGACTTCCCTTCCGTCCTCATCCGTTGTTCCGCGGTGACCAACGTTGTTGTTAAGGCTCTCTTCGCTGCTACTTAATTGTGAAAAGTCAAAATTAAGGGTTGTCAGTTGCGTGCTATTCATCTCCGAGAGTTCTTCTTGTTGCTGAAAGTTGAAAGGTTATTTTCAGTATTTTACACAAGATAATATTAATATAACATTTTTAAATTAGCATATTAGATAGACAAACCTGTGGATTTTCCGTAATACGAAGATCTTTACGAAATCCATTGACACCTCTAGGGGCAAGAAGTGGTTCTTTTGCACAAGACTCAACAACACCATTAGCGTGTCCACCCTGTAACCATAAAAAATTGAAGAAAACATTTTAAAAAACCATCAGTAAGATAATTATTTTATTATAATAGTAATAATTTATTACTTTAGAGTCACTGAGGGGATTATTTCCTGGCATAGATGGGTAAAGTACTCCTAGCTCGAAGTCACTGTTAATTCCGATAGAATGACTAACATTGGTAGTGGAACGATCGACACAATAGCCATTTCCATTCTGCACCAGTACACCATTTCTCAGAGGTTGTGCACTTTCACAAATCGTACTTGTTCTATTCTTTCTTCTTTCGTGCCACAAGTACCATAAGCAAATAATGACGCAAACAACGGCAAAACCCGATCCGAGATAAATGCCTATAAATAAACATAAATAATCAAGTTTAAAAATAAAACGAATACTCTTAAGAAATTACAATAGTATTAAATGTCATACCTAGCAGTGTATCTTCTCCTATTGTTCCAGATAACAGACTAAAAATAGATTTTTCTTCGTCAAAAGCATTGTGCACTTCTGATGAGCTACCGCCAGTTAAAATAATTATAGGTTCGGAAGGATTACCAGATCCAGCTTTAGTTGCCGCCTGAATTACGACAAAATACTTTTTACCCGGTATCAGACCTGGTAGATTTATAGACGTTTTGTTGCCAAACACAGTAACATTTTTCCATGCTGAACGAGGCTCAGATTGATCTGATGAATAAGCGACAAAGTAATTTTGTATAATGCCGTTCATACGTGTTGGTTCTTTCCAGGCAATAACTACAGTACCATTTATCGTAAAAGATTCGATACTTTGAACTTTTTCTGGAACTTTTTTGAAGAAATAATGTTTAATAATTTTTAAATAAAGATTTTAAACTAATTATTTTTTAATAAATTTTTTAGTTACCATCTTCACTGGTGTAACATTCAATAGTTTCACTAAAGGAATTGTTATTAGGACTATCTCCTATAACTCTTACTTTAAATTGATAAAGCATATACGGTTTCAAATCATCAATAACAATTTTTGTTGAATTTCTAGAAATAAAACATAACATGTAGTTGTATAAAAAGATTATAAAAATTATTTTTAAAAATAAGTGTATATACTTACACAGGAATACAAGTTAAAGATTCATTTAAAATA
This sequence comes from Leptomastidea abnormis, assembly GCA_030522805.1. Taxonomy (NCBI): domain Eukaryota; kingdom Metazoa; phylum Arthropoda; class Insecta; order Hymenoptera; family Encyrtidae; genus Leptomastidea; species Leptomastidea abnormis. The sequence continues at coordinate 5,684 of JAPYZE010003776.1, read as the reverse complement.
TGAACAGAGTGATAACAAACTTCAAATAAATTAGATTCATTTGACTTTCCCCAAAACCAAGTTAAGCTAATGGAAGTAGAAGATAGTGGAATGGCTTCTAAAGCTGTTGGTATATTACTCACTAAAATCATAAAAACAAAATTATCCAATTGTTGCTAAATAATTTTACAGAGGATTTTTGAGTGTAACTTACTTGAAATTCTCTTAAGATCAACATTTTTTACTATACAATGAAGAGTTTCTCCAAAATTAAGCGCGCATATTTCAAAAGCATAAATATTAGATTCTACAATAATAAAATTGAATTAATGCATTATTCAAAATAAAGCTTTAATATTTGTTGAATTATCAACCACTTACCAAGATTAACAAATGTATATTCTGTGAAATTTGTTGTCAAATTAGTTTCAGCTATAATTCTTTCATTTTCGTTTTTACAAATAACTTTACAAGTTGTAAATTGAAGCACCGAATTGGCCTTAATATTCCATTTTGTCTAATTGAAAAATAAGAAAATAAATTTAGAAGCATTATAATATTAATATAAAATGAGTGAGCTTTAAAACATACTTTAATAGCTGTAGAATTTAGAATTAAAATTTGAATTTGAGACAGATCATTAGATGACGGCATTGTGACAGTCACCCATCCTAATTGAGACTCGTTAATAGTTGGCCAGCCTTGTTGTGTCCTTGCAAGAACGCGAATATCATACTGTTCTCCAGGTGTTAAATCTAATCATTAGAATAAAATAATTAAAATCTAATAATAAAACTACTTTAAAATTATTATAGTAATATACGTTTACAAATAAAATTACCTGATAAAATGTATTGTTGAACGTCAGCCGACAATGATTTAATATGTACGGATGGTTGCTGAAAGAGTCGCCATTCAAGCTTATATTCTGTCACAATTCCTTGAGCTTCTTTTTTGGTTAAAGGCTTCCACGTCACGTTGAGTTTTGTACTATTGATTACATTCACGGATATCTTTGGGGCAGCTTTTGGAACTGTTAAAAATAAAAATAATTAATGTTATACGTTTTTTAAGTAAAAAAAAAAAGAAAAATCCACAATTCTTGATAAAGGCATACCACTTTCGTTAGTTGAGCATGTTATAGTAGTTGATTGGTCACTCGCACCATGATTATTCCACAAGCGCACGTAAAATGTATAATTAGTAAACGGCTCTAAAAGTTTTGTTACTTCCACGGATGTGGAGTTTCCAGGTTCGGGTGGCGATACCTCTTCCTTGCCACCTTCTGTAATTATTAAATACAATTGTTATAACTGAATACAAACTGTAAACTCAATATCCTGAATGTTAAGTAGCTTTTAACTAACCGACAGGCCTGTAATGTACAGTGTAGGCAGTGATACTGGTGGCAGATAAAAATTTTGGCGGTATCCAGGAGATAAAAATTTTGACAGGTGAGCGAGCCTCACATTTGAGTAACGTTGGAGCAGCTGGACTGTTGCGCGAGGCATTAACTTGAAGCCGACCAGCGGCCCAAATCTCACCAGCAGCATTCACCGCAACACATTGATAAATTCCAGAGTCTGTAGGTACAGTTGCCGAGATTGCCAGTTCCACCTTATTAAATTCTTTGTCATAAACTGTCCTACGACCTAAAATTCAAAACAAACGTAACCGATTAAACTTAATATTTTATAAAGACGCATATATTTACTTTTAATGACTGCGAGTATACGTCATTAGATCTTAACCGTACTGTAAATTTGAATCTGTCAAGTGACGCAAAAAATTTGTTAACACCCTCGAGGCGTAAGTAAATTAATATTTCGTGTCATAGTAAATAACAGTTGCTACTGCTGCTACAGCATCATCAATTATGAAAAAAAAAGAAAGAAAAGAAAAGATTAAGTCCTACTAAGTGTGTCATTTTACAAGTAACTCGACGCCCCGCATGCAAGCTACCACCCGTCACCGTAAAATTGGATTATAAAACCAACAGCAGCAGCCTCCCCCTCTCTTTCTTTTCTTCCTTATCTGCTTGTCTTAATACTCAAATGCGCCTCTTGCGGCTTCTCACCATTAATAGTAATATTCTCTGCATTTTTCAACCAGTAAATACGTGGCTGAGGTGATCCTTGAGCCTGACACTCAAACCTCGCAGTTCGACCATTTGGACAGACCTGATTTGCCGGTCTTTTAATAAAGCTAGGCGGCACAAGTACCTCAACACCGACATTCTGCGGTTGTATATCAGCTAAAGCTGTACCATTTGCACTACGAGCCGAGCACGTGTATATACCCGTGTCGGTAGTGCTCACGTTTCTCAGCTCAAGCACACTCAAACCGGAGCTTGAACGTCGTAGCAGCCTACTTCTGCCTATCTCAAAATCTGCAGACAAAAAAAAATCTTGGTGAACCGGATCGCTCTTCATAATGGAAGAGCAACAATATAATATGAGAGGAATGGTTTTAGGAAGTGACGAGGAAAAAAAAGAGATAACGAGATTATTCGGATACATATATAATCGCGATAACTCTGCTCTGATGCTGACGTCTGCGTAAACTTACCTGCATGACGTGGTGTAAAGGTCCATACGAGAGTTGGGATCGGATGACCGGAAGCTGCGCATGCGAGACGTAAATTCGTCCCGTTTAATGGAGTATGACAGTTGGTAGGCTGTGGATATAACGCGATTGTATTCCTCGTTGAATTATTATCTTCTAAATCGTTTCTTGGAATTACCGTCAATTTAGCCTCTTTACTTTTTCTCGTTACGTTTATGTATTCGTTAAAGGCTACGCATCTGTAATTAAATAATTAAATAATTAATTAATTAATTGATTGATTGATTAACGTCAATTGTTTTTGTTTACAAAATCTTAAAAAATATTTCTACAATTACGAAGATCATATTTTTTGAATATAATATATAGGTATACCTGTATGAACCAGCATCAGAAGGTTTTATCGCCCTTATGTAGAGAACGCCAGGTGATATAAATGCATATCTAAAAATGATAATCGACAAAACATTTAATATCATATATCTTCATCAATAAATATAATAATATGGCAAATTGGACAAATAAAAAAAAAATTATAATACAAACTTTGTATTATCAGGATCAGTTAATAACAAAGCCTCGTTATTATGAAGCCATGTAATGTTAGGTGTTTTTGGTATCCCAGTAATCGAACAGGAGAACCGTACCACCTCATCTTCATGTACTGTTTGATCCTCTGGCGATTCTTCAAATTCATGTCCAAGATCTATCATAAGTAATCACACAAATGAAAATTAAAAAAATTTACGTTTTCCTTTCAACTAAAAAAAAAAAAAGAAAAAAAAAATTAAGACTTACCGGCATAAGTAACGTAGGTAGGATTTGAACGTAGGTAAGCTCCATAGTGTGTACGTGCTAGGCAGCGGTACTCGTTACGTACACCCTCGGTAGTTAAGCTTAGTGACGTACCGTTGTTTCCTCCTACACCTTCTCTGCTGCCCTTGCGCTTCTGCACTATCGATTTTTTCTGCAATACAATAACAGTATAGATATTAATATATATATAATAACGTAATTATGTATTAACACTACTTTTTTATACATTATCATTATTTTTTTTTTAATGTTGATTATTATTATTATTATGATTATTTGTTGTTTATAATGTGATTATTTGTTTGTTTGTTTTCGATTTAAGCAAACATTATATGTGATTACTATCTTTAATAGATAATGCTGATTTAAAAAGATACTGTATCGAATTTAATATCGATAACGATGATAAAGCTTTGGCTTTTAAATAAAAGTACAATTGTATACACTTATATGCATATCTATACTATATTATATGATAATAAATCGTTTTAATATACATAAATTCACAATATTTAATCCGAGACTCCACTCTAACGAACAAGGGTAATAAAATAACATAAAAGCTATAGCAAAATAGCAAATGCGATTTGTATCTCGCAACTTTATAATATTATATAGGTATATGCCATTGTGATTAACGATTACACGAAAATAAGTTAAAGAAAATTGATATCCTTTTCTCCTTTCTTCCTTCCTCCATAAACAGTAACAGAAGGTGTGCCATTTTCAGGTCAATTAAAAAAAAAAAGAAAAAAAAATTGTTAAAAATAAAAATGTACCTATTACTTATATGTATACACAAAACCGATTAGACTTTTACGTGTTCTTTACAGAATATTTTCAAGATATCCATGTGCTTTCACAGCTACTTAATTTGTTTTTTTTTAATTTCCGCATTCTAATTGTCGTTTCCGATAAACCGAGTCATAGGAAGAAAACTCTCATTTTCTCTTAAATGCATATACACAACCTTAATACAGCAGCTGAAATAACAACAACAACAGTTTTTATACAGAACCATATAATCTATGAACCTCATCTCTCCTTTCTATACCTATATATAACATACCACCTATAAGCCACGTTTTGTATTATATACATTTGTACACTTAGAAAGTGCAGCTTTAATTCGAATACCGAAATAAAAGCGAGAGAGAGAGAGTCTGAATAGGAAAAAAAAAATTCAAACGCCGAATTAAGTTTCCCTATGGTGTATATCCTAAGTATAATAAAAAAAATAATAAAAAAAAAAAAAAAAAAAAAAAAAAAAAAAAAAAAAAAAAAAAAAAAAAAAAAAAAAAAAAAAAAAAAAAAAAAAAAAAAAAAAAAGAAAAGACCACAAAAGATAGTATAAATTTTGTACTTTATATAAATTGAGAAACTATTATTGGGTATTCTATAAAACATGTTTATATACACACAAATATAAAATATAGTTTTGATTATAAATACAGATAAATAATGTATGCTATTATATATACCTTGACGCGAAGCGACCCATTATGTAGAACTTGACCGTTGCAGTGAGTTGCAATTTCGCAAGGTCGTCCGTTATAAAGCCAACTGATTTCGGCTCCATAGCTAATTGTTGGTCCTGTACAGTAGAGGGTGACTCCCTTATGACCGAGTATAATTTCTCCTCGTGGTCTAATTTCCAACCCAAGGCTTGATAAACTTGATGATCGAGATGATCCTCCACCACCTCCTCCTCCTGGTGTTGTGTTGATGCTGCTACTGCTACTGTCTGGTATGATTTCTGATCTTTTTGATGATGAACCGGTTGATCCATTGACTCGGGCACCTGTAATTTGGGTATAATGTTTAATTTAATTTGAACTTAATTTTATCGTTATTTTGATGTTTATTTGATGTATATGGAATTATTACTAGTTTTGGGGATGATTTAATAGAGAAATGTTTATTTTTAACCAAGTTGTATAGATGGGCAAGCCAGTACTTGATTATATAAATAAGCCAACTTTATAGGAGGGCAGAAAGTGTTTTTACGTTTGAGATGCAAGAACATTAATTTTTGACAAATCAGACGTAAATATGATTTTATTACCTCGAGCCTAAAAATCGCAACTTTGAAATGATTTTTAGGTTCTCTGGGAATAAAATATCGTTCGACACTAGTGGGAAAGTCATTTTTATAGCGTTGAGGAGCTTTTTTTTCCTTTGCTTTGCTCGGGGAAAGAACCTCCTTACGCTAAAATACTAACTTATCCACACGTGTCGAAATATATTATTACTACTTAGAACGTAATTAGGCCATATATTATATTATGTTTAGTAAAAATTTTTATTTTATTTTACATATATAT
>JAPYZE010003775.1:0-12094 GCA_030522805.1 Leptomastidea abnormis | reverse complement strand
AGAGAGAGAGAGAGAGAGAGAGAGAGAGAGAGAGAGAGTGCGGAAATTCGGCGCTGCTTTGACTATAGATATGTATATAGCTATACCGTCAGTAAATGCGGATGGTTAGAGAGAGGAAAAGAAATGCCGAAAACAGTACTATATCTATAGCACGCGCGCGCGCGCGTATGTGTGTGTGTGTGTATATATATCTATACTCATATTAAACCAAACTTTTAATTACTTAGTAAAAATCGAGTCTTATACTTATTCATATGAAATTCGGTACACTTTGTGACATCTCTTACGTGCACAGTCATTTAAAATTTAATTTTAGTTTTCATATCTATTTTTTTACATTAAATTATCCTGAAAAACATGTGAGTTGGCCAGCAGAAGCCAAGAGCTATGTTAAAATCCTTTTTTTTCTATACTTATATACCTACATACTACTGATAACACGTATACCTCATTTGACTATTCGATGAGTATTATCTTTTTATTTTAATTTTAATATTAAATCTTAATTAAGAAGCACAAGATAAAGTTACTCATAAAGATGCTAGAACTACTTATTTAGTTAAGCTAAAATACATTCAAATATAATACATCATTGTTTTTAATAAGTATGAAAGAAAAAGATGTTAAAAAAAATAGTCTGCTTGCGGTTAAAATACGTCTCCGCTGTATGACGTAACGCCTGTATAAAGCACGCAACTATATCTATAACGCTCTGCAACTCAAGAGAAAAAGTGCGGAGATTAGGCGCTGCTACTGTTACCGCTGTTACTTTGACTGCGCGCATATGTATAGCTATACTGTCAGTAAAAGCGAACGGTTAGAGAAGAGAAAAAAAGAGCTGAGAACAGCACTATATCTATAGAGCGCGTATATATAGCTATACTTACATTCCACAAACTTTAAACAATCATTAAAAATCGAGTTCTCAACGTATTCATATAAAATTTAGAACACTTATTAATGAAGCTATCACGCATCCAACAATATGCAACTCATCGTAATACCTGTCATAGAATCGCATATACATAATACAACAAGTCTACATGCGCCACTATACCTATAGCGCTCTCACATCTGTATTTCAGTAGCAGCAAGTAAAGTCAGGAGAAGGGAGCTAAGAGCGGCGAGGCGGTGACGCCGAGATTGTACCAGCTCGAGACAGCGGCAGCAAGCAGCAGTCTCGCTCGAGTAGCTGAGAAGTTGGGAGGCATAGTAAATCCTACTCAGCGTGTATCGACGAGCTCCGGCACCTCTCTATCTATCTCTCTTGTTTTCGCGTGCGCGTTGAGAGGTTGCCGCGTTTGCCTTTATGGCACTTTTTCGTACAACTAATAGAATTTTCATTTATTTTTGTTTAATAAAAGACAGTCAAGTGACTGTAAAGGTACAATAATTCTTGTGTTATTATTATGTTTGATATCATTTGGATTTATATATTTTGTCTATCTTAAAGTAATTTAATTTTCTTAGTACATTTTATTACTAACTTTCTAATTTGAACTTATATATGTTAATAATTAATAAATTGAAGTTGAATATTTTTGTATTATCTGATGCTTTGCCTATACATAATTATTGTTTACTAAAATACTGAGAACCACTACAACTGATACTTATACTTTTTAAAGCACTGCTGATATAAATTGATTTTTGCCTGAGAATTCTGGTTAACCTAATCTCCTTTTCCTTTCGTGTGACCATCTTCGGGCGGCGAGCGTTCTCCATCCTTACTTCTTTACTCTTTTCATTTGATTTTACCTCGTGGGCACACATCCTGAGTATAGGGTTTCATTATCATTATTGCATGCCTTATTTTTCGGGTAATATAAATTTGTGATCGTACCCCAAAATGTTACAACTTATGTAAAAATCTAGCGCGCATCCAACGATATATAACTTGTCCTACTACGACCAATATAACTGCATCTGCATCAATCAACAACTCTATATGCGCCACTATACCTACAGCGCTCATACATGTATTTCAGCAACAGTGAGTAAAGCCCGGAGAAGGGGGCTACGAGCGTCGCGGCGAGACGCCGATTCGAACCAGCTAAAGACAGCAGCGGCGAGAGTCAGTCTCGCTTGAGTAGCTGAGGAGTCGGGAGGCACTAGAATCCCACCCATCGTGTTTTGACGAGCTCCGGCCACTCTCTCTATCTTTCTCTTATTCGTGCGCGTTGAGAGGTTGCCGCTAAGGCACTTTACTTGTATTTAATTTACTGAGTTTATTTTTTCTTTGTCATACAATAAAAGACAGTCTTCGGACTGTGAAAATACAAATTATTTTGTTTTCTTTGTGTTTTGCATTAATTTACTTATATTTTTCTTATATTTTGAGTAAACTCTTTTGATTAAAATTTGAACTTTAAAGTAACTTTGTAAAATCATATTATTTGCTTTTTGAGGTATTTTGCTCAACTTAACTTTATTAGTAAATTTCATTGTTTACTTTTTAAATTGAACTTACTTACATTGATAATTTGATAAATTGAATTTGAATATGTTTGCATAATCTTATACTTGGCTTATACATATTTATTGATTACTGGAATACTGAGAACCACTGCAACTGATACTTATGCTTTTTAAAGCATTGCTGATATGAAATGATTTTTGCCTGAGAATCCTTTCTAACCTACTATCCTTTTCCGTTCGTGTGACCGTCTCCGGGCAGGGAGCGTTCTCCATCCTTACTTCCTTACTCTTTTCATATGATTTTACCTCATGGGCACACAACCTGAGTATAGGGCTTCATTAATCATTTTTTACATGCCTTATTACACGGTAAATAAATTGTGATCGCACCTAAAGTGTTACAAAATCGTTAAAAAGCTTACGTTATCTCTGACGAAGTGATAAACGCTTGATCATATGATTGACAAAGATAAAAATTATCTACGTCTTTATGCCTGCCCATGCAAAAGAATGCTCTTAAATTATCTTGCTTCTCACATGCTATATCATCGAATATCATTACTGAATTTGGTAAAGCATTTTCTGGATTCACTACAGTCTCATGTTCGCTAAAAGGAAAATATTCTATGCCATCTATAGGTTCGAGCTATTCTTTCAAAAGTTTATACTTTGGCTGATTTAGCGATTTCAAGTAGACATTGTAACAGGGCATTTGAGAATGCCATACTACTCGAATACTAAAGCAAATGAGCGAGACTGCAAAAGCTGTAGCTCGCTAAAAGGCTCAATAAAGGAGTAAGAAATATATAAGAAAGCCCCCCCCCAGCCCCTTTCTCGCAAGCAAGTATCTCCACAAAGCAGCTGTGTGTGCGAGTAGCGAGACAAGCAAGGGAGCGAACGAGAGAAATTATTTGAGTTTAAACTTTAAAGTTTTAGAATTAAACTATTTATTTGAAGTTTAAAAAGTGATTCTGCATAAATTTTATTTTTTAGTTCATCCTATACACTGAATCTGAAGCACAATTCCTCATGACATCTGCGCAAGGAATACTTAATTCTCAATTGAAAACAACGACCAAAACTTTGGATGTTCTTGCTCCTTGTTTTGATGTGTCAACGTGTAATTTTGCAAATCACGTTTTTTGCGCCTGATTAAAGTTGGTCTACACCAGCCACTGTCCTGACAATTTGAAAATTGCGCATTGGCAACGATTTTAGTAACAGCAACAAAAAAGAAAATTTTACGGATTTGTATAATCATTTATATTCTTTGAAATTAAAAAAAAAATAATAATTTTGTAATTGGAAAATTGATTAGTTTACTGTTTCCTAAGATCAGTCTAATTTATTATTTTTTTAGTTTATCGTGTTCAAAAGTTAAATTTATAATTCTTTGAAAATATTTTGGAAAATGTATATTTCTTTTTGTTTAAATTAGTCCTAATGATTTTTCTTTTTTAATAGTTTGTTTAGGCAACGTGATGACAGCAGTTAAGATTTGGAGTGAAAAATGATTTGGCTATTTTCCATCCTATTCATTATTGTTCTCCTACTGCGTCTGTTCTGTATACCTATGTGAAACTTCAATTTCTTTATAAACCTACTGCAATTAAGTACTGTCTATTTTATGATTCTGCATTTGGTTTTAACTTCAACGATCAAAACTGTATAATTAACGTAAAAAGCTTATGCTTTAGTTTCAAAACAGTATGCTTATATTTGTTTTAAACTTTGATAAAATAATTGATAAAAAATAAATATTAAGAAATTATTTTGTTGCGATAAGAATTTTGATTTTATAAATTCAAGTATGGCGGAATCTTCTAAGTGAGATAATTTATATTGATTAAAAAATTGAAATTAACCTTTATCACTTATTTAACAAAACATACTTGCAAAAGAATTTTAAATGAACACGAACAAGCTGATTTTGTTTGCTCCAATCAAATTTAATTTTAAAATATACCTGATTATTTTAATTTATAATTGTTTGAAAGTCCGGTCAAAATAAGATATTTGTTATATCTAATATCAGCGTTATGAAATACACGATTATTTCGTATAAAAAAAGCCTTCAAACTTGAAAACTTTAAGACAGAAAACCATTAAAGTTGGTTACATGTTTTCTCTTTCAATTTTTGAAATATTACTGACCATAATTGAAATGGCTAATGATCAATTGCTTCGATATGCCATAAATGACAAAATTGAAAATAGTTACAAATATATATCAGGTTTCATAAGCAAATGTTAACAAGCTTTGTCATAGAAATTTGAATTTAAGATTTTTTGTTTTTAATTCTTTTAAATGAAAACTATTAAGTGTTTAGATTCTTTTTAATGCCGTGTTAGTAATAGAAACTTTTTATAAATATTATTATTTTTTTTCTGTTAAGGCTCTAAATTTAACTTGAAACAAAATTTTTATTTTATTCTTTTATTTTGAACTAACAAGTGGAGGTTCAGGTCTTCGGGTCCTGGATTAGACTCAAACTTGGGGAAAAGGTTGCTTGCTATTAAAATAAAAAAAGTATCAAGGGATTCCGTCCAATAGGCCTTCCTTTTCGAATTACAGGGTTTTATATGTCTAATATTATTTTTCTCTTTGATGCTTCTTTTGACTATAGCTTTAAATATTGTTATAATAGCTGAATCTTCAAAATATAACGTGATAGCTGAGAAAATTACCTTTAATTTGATATGTATATATATTCATAAAATATCAACTCAATTAAAAGTTACAGCAAATCAAAAATATTGCTAATTTTATACATAGTTTCAGATGTGGGTATAAAACTACGTATAAAGTAATCATAATCTTTGATTTGCTGTAACTTTTGATTGAATTGATAATTTATCAATATATAACATATCAAATTAAAGGTAATTTTCTAAGCTATTACGTTATATTTTGAAGATTTAGCTATTATAATAATAGTTTAAGCTATAGTCAAAGAGAGCATTGGAGAGAAAAATAATATTAGACGTATAAAACCCTGTAATTCGAAAAAGAAGACCTATTGGACGGAATCCCTTGACACTTTTTTTATTTTAATAGCAAGCACTTTTTTCCCCAAGTTTAAGCCCAATGTAAGACCCGAAGACCTGAACCTCCCCTTGTAAGATTTGTTTAAAAATAAATTATCACTAAATTTATATCATATATTTAAAATTGCGAAGTGTTTTTACATGACTTTAATAAAAATTGTTTATATTTATTTAATATTAAAATAAGATTTTGATTTAAAACAAAAGACTGTTGCGTGAAATTGAATTAAGTTGAGTTGAAAGAGGTAAAGTTTTTATGTAAAAGACTCGCACAAACGCATGTTGATTTGAAGTAAAATTAATAAAATAAATATCACGGATATTTTTGTTTAAAATTTTTTGAAAGACAATGCATGTTACTCTCTTTGGTCGGACCACTGGTCTGATTAATTCAAGCCAGAATTTGACTTTAGTTGTGAAAAGTCATCATTTTCGAATTATTTTGTTGGTTTTTAAAAAAATGTTTGAATGACAATTTATGAATGGTTATTAGGAGTGTTTGTTGAAGAATGTTTATTTCTGAATGATGTTTTGTTTTTATTGTTTTTGTGTGTATCAATGTAAGTGTGAGTACGAATTAGTTTCCTACGATGTATTACGTTTGATGAGAAAAATATAAATTTCTCAAGATTTGTCAGGAATAAGTTTTTTTAAATTATATTTGAACATATTTTCGTCTTTTGTCTTTAGTTTGCTTGTTTCAAAATGTGGTTCTTTTTGATTGAGATTATTCATTTACAACAGGACTTCTTTTGTTGCGACAGATAGTTTCTCTTATAAAGATTTCTCAATTGGTGATTCCCTTGGAATTTTTTGAAAATCAAAAGTATTTTCTTCTGTTGAAGTTATAGCAAATATAGGAAGATTGAAGGAAAGATCAATCTTAGGCTTTGTGGCAATAGTCATCAAGAGAATCTTAAAAAAGATATAAATGTCTTAATAAAAGAATCTTAACAAAGTAATTATATTAATGATTAAATGAACCGAAGTCAAGTGGATTTACTGCGTAAGAAAAATGATTTTAATAATAAATGTATATTGTGCAAAAAATATTTTTCTTAGATTTAGTCGCAACAACAAGATTCTTGAAAAAGCCAAACATTCAAATATTGTATTATGTATTGATAAAGATTAAAGATTGTTAATCGTTGATTGAATTCAATGTTAACCATTGCTAAGCATGTAAAAAACAAATTCGCGCTATTCTATTATTATTCACTTGTGGTACAAAATAACTTAATTTTGTACGGGCTGGAGAAATTTGTAGCGGATCAAACAACGTATATGTATTATAAAATGGGCGAATATTATGTCATATGTAAAATAACATATGGATACGCGATCGATAATTTGAGTCCGTTAAAAACATGTGAAAAGCGTTGCGAAGTAACTTTTGGTATGTTTGAAAAATTTGTACTGTCAGTTGTCTAATTTTCGCCGAAATGAGCGTATCACTAAAATAAATATTTTAACTACAATAAATTGAATAATGTGGTTTTATTTTAAAAAGTAATCTGTTCTCGCGTTTTCTCCCGTTATAGTATACAACAAACGCAAAGGGTATATAAAGAGTCCGCAATGTGGCCGTCCTTTCATTCCGCTTTAAGCGACCAAAGCGACAACACGTCTAACACGTCAAAACGTGCAGTTCCTAAAAAGTCTAGGCTTAAAAGTAAAAAATTTTTGTCAACTTAGGTATTTTTTTGTTGTATAAAAGATGGACGAAATTCTAGACATTCAGTCGCGTGTGGCATTTGACGAGTAAATTGCCCATTATGAAATTTACTCGGGTCAACCTTACACTACGTTACACTTCAATAATAGCGATGAGATAAAAATTGCTATTCAACATCAAGATTTGTGCGTTTTACCGTCTCGCAGTTTCCTGCATATATGCGGTGAAATAACGTTAGCTAATGATTCAGCTGTGACTAGAACTATATTAGTTAACAATGCAATTTGTCATTTATTCGAAAAAATTCTACGAATAGATAGTAGATGTTAAGCACGAGGCTCATTCTCGCGAGATCTAGAACTGATATTAATGCAGTTATTCAGACAGTTACAACAACAGCTACAGAATATGAAAATTTTAAAATTTAAATAACTAAACTTGAGTGGCTTATGCCATATGTAATTCTTTCGAATGCTCATAAAGTTAGACTTTTAAATCATCTTGGAAGCAATATTTCCATGAGTTTTCGTAATTGAAAGTTCTACGAGAATCCTCTCTCGCCAACTACCTCAAAGCATGTATGGACTGTCAAGACGTCTAATCAGCTTGAAAAGCCTCGCTTTGTCATTCTAGCTTTTCAAACTGCTCGTAAAGCTGAGAAAAAAGCCAATGATAGCAAGTTTGATCATTGTAATATTAGTAATGTCAAGCTTTTCCCCAATTCCCACTACTATCTTTATGATAATCTCAACCTCGATATACCTAATAGTCAATATTCGGTCTTGTATAGATGTTTACCAATATCCAAAACGCCTACTATTCTAAAGATCCCGAGCCTATGCTATCAAAGAAGCAATTCATTAATAACATACCACTCATAGTAATTGACTGCTCAAAACAAAATGAGTCTTAAAAAATGCACCTGTGAATGTTCGTCTTGAATTTGAAGCACGAGCTAATTTTTCCGACAGTACATCGGCTTATTGCTTAATCCTACACGATCGTGTTGTGCAATACAATCCCATGAGTGGAGATGTTAAGAAGCTTATGTTAGATGCGCATACGCATGCGGCGACTCGATCAGGTATAAAAGAAGTCTCATCACGTCCCAGACTTTATTAATCGTCTAACCATCGTGGGACAATGACCGTCCAGTACTGGCTATGCCAGACTCAAAGATGCTGAGGAAAAGAAAAAGCAGAAAAAAATTGTTGATCGTTGGAATAAACATTATTCCCCGAACATCAATGCAAATCCTGAAAATAAAGGTTATAAAAAATTATCTAGCAAAAAACCCTAAAACGCAGTCTTTAAAAGCCGCGCGCACTCTGAAAATTGCGCGAGTAAAAGCGCAATAGCTAAAATATTATTAAGTTAGAAATTCTAGACCACAACTGCGCAAAAAATATTTTTATTGGGTTATAGATTCTAGACCACAAGGTGGCTATTGAGTTATCAGGTGGTCTAGAATTCCCTGGGGATTTTAGCCCAGTGGGGGCCCTCCCCCATAAGCGGAGGAGGGGGGGGGGTAGGTGGGTCAGAACCCCCATAGTATACCTACTCACGAGATTATTAATTTTTGTGGTACGCAACAAGTTTTTGCGAAAACAAAGTTTATTCCGTCTAACGTGTCGTACATTTTATACTTTTTCTATAAAACGACTTTTAATAAATTTTCATCATCAAATGATTGTTTTTTTTTAATATAAGTTTTTGAAAATTGCCGTGCAAAATAGATGTAATTTAATGTGGTATAATATATGCAAATAAATTGACGCATAGTTGAGCCTTTCCCCTTATCATTACTATCCCTTTTACTTTTCCGATGTATGTTTTGATATATTCAACCGTCAAGCCTGCTTCTGCTTGTTTCGACTGTTATATCCCGAGTCAACGCAGCTTTAATGTAAAATTTTTATATATTGTATGCGTAAGCACACATACAATTACACACACACACACATTTCTAAATCACCCGAATGAATGTAAGTCGTCGACCTCAATTTACTCCCATTTCTCAAAGTGACGAAAAGCTAACACAGCTTTTCCCACTTAATAAACATTCAATATCCTCTTTCCCACCATCTCATCGTCCTAAATAAATCCCCTTTTTTGATTGGTCAGAAACTATCTGACATTACTCCCATACCGTCCTTCCTACCACCAAGCTGTGCATAAAAGCAACCGCCATGCACACACCCTCACCTTTTGTGTTCCATTTTTGATTGAGAAGTAAAAGCACACCAGCAGTGCAGTGTCAACAAGCGTCTAAAAGATACGCTGTTAAGCTCCAGAGTGACAAAACGTCCACCTATAAACGAACGTACAGCGGCGACAATCGACGGACTAACCAGGTTTCTTTAGAAGGATACGGACAATTGGACCGTCTGAGGGTTCAGGTGTAAGCTGGAGCCAGTGGAACTAACAACACCATAAACGTGATCGTCAAACGTTACCCAGCGTCAACAGTACGAACAAGGACCACGTCAACACGATTACACAAGGATCTGTGTTACCCTCACCCAAGTTATCTCTTTCTGGTCCGGACAACTCAGGATAGGTATAAGTCCAAACCTTATTTTTAATTCTTATGTCCGATATTGTTACGAGTTTTCATTCGGATACATACATTTACGTTCCAACATTTACACTCAAACACTTATTAAAATTTATCTCGGAAATTCATATTGTAACAAACTAAATCAACTTATTTATTTTGAATAAATTAAAAAATAAGTCAACCATACTCTAAATTATATATATATATATATATATATATATATTTCGATCATAACCCTCCCTAACATCTTTTGTCACGTGACAAATGGTCACGACAGCTGCAGGTAAGGTAAGGCAGCGATATAAGTATAAAACATCTTCCTTGTTCTCAATACTGTCCCGCGGACATTCTGTCTCATTGTACGGACAGCGAACGAGCGGACAGTGGACACACACACACACACGCACACACGCACACACACACACACACTCACACACACACACACTCACACACACAGTCTATAGCACATCGGACAGTGGACGACTCTGTCAAACATATATACCATAATCAAACATGATTATATAATATTCAGCTGCTTAGTATCGATCATTAATAAATTCCATCGCGAGTAAAGTAGAAAGGTCCTGAGTTGAATTCTCAAACTTACAAAAATATCTTACACACGACCGTCAAAGTTGGGTTGTAACAGACTATTCCATCCTCCTCCCGTACCGCTGCGCGGTCCTACTCACACGCATATCAGTCTTTTATTTATATATTATTTATATAACTTTTCTTATATGTAGCTAACTTTACAGTTTGGGAAGGCGAAAAAAATCGTAAATTAAAATGTATACATATCATATACATATACTCTTTTCTCTCTCACTCCTAATATTACTCTCGTTCACGCGCAGCCAACTTCAGGGTAAAACCACTTTGGTAAATTTATGATATTGATTAATCATATTATAGGTTTAAATAAAAGTTTATACCACAAAACTAAGAATGAAATCATAATATCATTGATTTACATAATGCAAGCATTATTTTTCTTGTACGCAAAATTGACTTTTCAATTGACAAAGGCCAAGAAAAATAAACAAAAAATTGTCGACATAGCCAACAAATTTACATTTAACAAGTTGAGTGTTAAGGGCACGCTTCGATACACTACAATGCTCTCTCCAGTAGCTGGGTCAGTATAACGTCACAATAAATAATTAAAGAATTTAATATAAAACTAAACTCCGGAGGGTATAAATGGGTCATGGGACCGACGATAAGAACAAGATTCTATAAACCTAAGAAACGTACGAAAAAAGAAAATTTATCAGGGAACAAGAGAACCGCAAAACCCACGGCAAAAACGAAGCTCTACGAAAATAGCCCTTGTGTAGTTCCGTAAAAAACGATTACATTACTCGCGTTAATAAAACTTCTATGAGTACTCTTTCAAAGCACTACGTGAGTGCAGTTCTCACGAAGTTCTGTGAGTACTGTACTTGTTTTTTTTACGAAACTACATGAGTACTTATTCTCGTTAAGCTTTGTTTTTTTTGTGGGTCTTGTGATCCTCTTGTTCCCTGATAAATTTTTTTTTAGTACGTATCTTAGGTTTGGAGAACTTTGTTTTTATCGTGAGTCCCGTGACCCATTTGTACCCTTCAGAGTTTGTTTTTAAATTATTTGCCCACCATTTCGACAGTTTCGATTATCGTAAAAAAAATGGGATTCAAACTACATATGTGTACTAAACACTATTCTTTTACAATTTTACTTTTTCATTGAGAAAGCTTTACCATCCAAAAGTCTTTTTTTTACAAGTTGCGTGAAAATTTTTTTTCATAATTTAAGGAATCAGAATATACAATTTGCATTAGAAAAACTTACCTTTTCTAAAGTGCGTTCATAGGTTCTCACACTTTCAATCAAACTTATAGCAAATGGATACAGCAAATTAGCTTGATGAGCCTTATTGACAATTGCAATAGGCACTCTGAAACCAAGATTTTTTAAATTCCGTACTTCTTTAGACAGTGTTATGATCTCTGGCAAAAAATTAACTTTTAACTTTAAAATATTGCCACGTCCTGAACGCGATCTTATGTTTTCTATCGTAAAAATTCGTCCAGTTACGCCAATATTTCGGGCTTGTACTTTTCTGGCCCAGTCATCAAAAATTTCTTGAGTTAAGAGTTTCATTCGAAAGCTATCCCCATCAGCTTTCAACTTTTGACCTTCTATATGATTCTCCCAACCTTTACCTGAAAATATGTGTTAAAATATATTACATATATATTTTTTGCTTTCTCAAAGAGAAAGCTTTGTAACGGTAAAAATTTTCGATTCGTTTTTTTTTAGTTTTCTCGACGTTTTGAAGGTTTCTGAACTCGAAAAACGCATTTTTAGAAAAAGTCTGTATGTATGTATGTATGTATGTGTGTGTGTGT
>JAPYZE010003774.1:0-13767 GCA_030522805.1 Leptomastidea abnormis | reverse complement strand
CGAAAAAGACGTATTTTACGCCCTTGTTACGAAAATATCTATTTTCGCACTGGAATGCGATGCGGAAAAGTACTTTTTCGCACTAGTGCGAAAAAGTAATATTTTACACACCCAAAACGGTGCGTAAAATTGAATTTTACGCACGGAATTACAAAAAAGAATTTTACGACCTAGTAGTGATCGTTGACTTATTATTTTTTTAATTTATCTTTTGGCATTTTTAGAGTAAGAATAGTGCAAATATTATTAACGAATATTTATTTCACCCACTTAATCGTGACATCATAAATGAGGTAAACATTGCTATGAAAATGTCAAATTTTGTAAGAGTGCCAATATTTATAACTTGTGTTTCAGTTACTCATCATTTTTAAGTCTTTGTTGCAAGATGATGTCAAATTTGTATTTCTCAATAGTTACAGTTTAAATGTATCCTTAATTACTTCTGTAAGTATCATTTATAATAATACAATATACGTAGGGAAAGGGCTATTCTTAAAATCGAAAATTGTATTTGATTTAAATACTGAAATAAAACGAAACTCGATGACCTGGTAGTTTTTGTGAAAAGGAACTGATTTTTACTAAATTGCTTCATTTGGAATTAAGTTCGACTCTTTTGATCCTTTTTTCAATTTAGCTTTTTTTGTGGAATTAAATTATTACATTTCAACAGTGTATATTCGAATGGCGCATTATATATAATACTTTCAATATATAACTTTTTACGAGTGTTTGGCACTTCCGCCCATCTCCCTAGCTTTATTTCTTCCCGTGATTTCAATTTTTTCAAAAATATCTTCTACATCTTTTTACCAATTTGAAGTTTAAAAATTAACTGTTTTAATAAACTAATTGAGATAAGGTGTAAAAAAGGTATAGGACAAATAAAAATTAATTAAAGTTTACCATATCTTTCCCTTTATTGCAAAAACATTGAATCAGCGAAAAAATTTCTTACAGGTCATAAATCCAATTATTGCATATGCTATAATTATTTTTCAATTTCAAGGCAATTATAAAATGGATATTTTAAATATATGTGAAATTCGTAATTCATAAAAGCAAAAAAATTCAGCTGTACGTATTTGTAACGTATTTGTAAATATATTTAAAATTTTAAAATTTTATAAATATGTTTGCAGGCTTACAGAGAATTTCAAAATATTTGTAATCTTAAACTATGTTTATTAGTGGACAACTATTTATAGATTGACAAAATTTTATGTATGCAGATATGAAATTAGTATTCATTCAATAATTTACATTCAATACTTTTGAGCGTATAAAAATAATAATAAGTCACGTCATGGGAAACAAAAAGTTTTACACAGAATAATAAATCATAACATCTAATTTAATTTTAAAATTCCAAGATAATTTAATAAAGCTTTATTTTAAACATCTTATAAAATTTAAATTTTCTATTTATAATATTAAGAGTTTGGATTTCATATAAAGTATAATGTGTATTCTATTATATGTATGTATATTGCAAATAATAAATAAATATAATAAAAAAACTTATTAATAATTATTTTTTCAATTTATATTTATTAAACCCTGGTCCTTTATACATTTTAGCATCCTAATCCACCACACTTTTTTCATTTTCTTTTTCTATCTTACTTTTTAGTTGTTACCTTGGTTGTTACTAGTCATTTATAGGCGCACTTCGCGCGTTCCATTATGTATAATGTCTATGCAGATTTTGTTTTGTTTCTTTCTTAACCAATCACATCACGAATAAAACGGGGCATCAAAATTTTATTATAGGAAAACGCATAAAATAATTATTAATAAATGCCTTTTTCAACATAAAATTTTGTCCAGATTAAAATTTATAATATTGACCTTGCAAAAGCCTAAACCATGCAACATCGATTTCTCATCAGAATTGCTCATGTACTGATGACTTTTTTGAGCGTGAAATGAATAAACGAGTTATCAAGAAGCGCAAATATCTCGATTTTTAGACTTTAAACAGGTTTTATAAGTGATTTAAAAACAAATTAAATAAGTTAGTAAATAAATAATGAATAAATATTTAATACGAACACAAGTTTACAGTTTAGTATTATCTCCAAAGAAAATTGTATTTAATTTAAATTATCAAACATTTAAATTATTTACTCAAAAATGAAAAATCAATAATTACAAATATTAATTTTTTTTAATCCTTCAATTTAACCTTGATTAGGTCACTTTAAACAATACATTACATCTCTTTCATTTTATAAAATTTAATTTCAAAAAAGTAGGTGCGTATTTGCCGTATTGCGCGTATTTGAAGTTCAATTAAAAACTTTTGTCATAATCTATTCAAATTTTTATTCTATTAAAATTCTAAATAAAATGTCGAATACTAAGTATACGATGTAGTGTTTTTTCATAATAAATTAAGATGTTATTCGTTATAAGAATTGGAGTTATAAAATTTGTCAGCAAATACCTTTTTTGAAGCCTAACTTTAATATATAAGCCAATACTAATTGCAACAAAAAAATCAATACAACATATTTTCCACAGCGTTTTCTTCAGTATTTCACAAAACTCTAGACAGACTAGGTTGAAAAAAACTCAAAGAGAACAAAGTCAAGTTTTATAATTTATTTTTATAAAGTTAAATAATAAAATAGATAATTAAATACAAATTTTCATTCTTAACATATAAACGATATAAAAACAACAGTATATTATTTATTGTATTAAAAATTTTTAACGCAGTATTGTATTTAAACCACTTTGTTATAAATCTGATTGAAAAATGGTTTTGAAAAGTAAAAGTAACACGAGAAAATATTTCATTCGAGAATCGGAGCTGTTTTTTGTAAAATTATTTTCTTATTATTTTAAAATACTCGGTTGTTTCACAGCTAGTCTAAATATAACTAAAGTGAAACCTTGTACAGATATTCGGGATTGGATTACTTCTCCTTCAAAATATGGAGTTGGGTATAATTTATTTTTAGTAATAGTTTATGTACTTTGTCAAGGTTATTGCTATCTAAATTTTGATACAAAAAAATTTCATTTTTTTCCTGAACTTGTATTTACGTACGTTATGATAAGTAACTTGCTTGCATTTTGTTTTAAACAAAATAAAACTGCAGAGATTGTTAATGATATCTATAAAGTCAGGGAAAAGTTATTACGATTTAACGGCAAAATTTGTTTTGATCAATTACGTACAAAAAAAAATTTAATTATGATTGCTCTGATAATCAATTACAATTGGATAATTATATTAATGAAACTATTAATAAGTATACCGGAAGGTTTTTATTTTAAAAACCAAATTAAATTATTAGTAATTTTTTTCAACAAATCCATGAGAACTTCAGTAATATTTCAATACACCGCTATTTTAATTCTGATTAAAAAAATGTTTGAAATTTTGAACAATCAAATCGAAAATGTATTTAAAAACTCTGAATCTCCGTGGAAAATTAAATTTATTAATAAAGCAATAAATGAAAAAAAGTTAAACGATTTATATTATTTACTTGAATTGCATACATTAATAAGAAAAATCTCATGCAGCGTATCAGATTTTTACTCTTGTTTTATTTTTCGAACTATTATAAGCTACATTACTGCAATTGTATACTCTTTTTACTATGCTGTTTTGAATCAATTTTATGAAAATAATCCAGTTAACTTTTCTGGAATGAGACTACCATCATATGTTATTTTTACTAGTATGTTTGAACTTATTTTCTTTACACGTGCAGTCAGTGCAGCAATTAAAGAGGTAATATCTATTGCCTATCTACATTACCCTATTATCTGTCAATTGTCTTAATTTTATTTTACAATTTTGAACATTAATAGGGTAAAAATAGTGCAAATATTGTTGCGGAATACTTGCCTGATATTTCCAATCGTACGATCTTAAAAGAGGTAAGGATCGTAATGAGAGTTGCAAAATATAATACAAATATAATATTTAAAATTCAAATTTGCAGATGAATGTAGTATACCAGTCTTTGTTGAATGCTAACATCAATTTTTTTTCCTGCTATGATATCGTTTTAGATGAATCATTAATTAACGCTGTAAGTTATCAATAAGTTTAGTTTGGACAAAATTACATATTACGCATGTATTAAATTAGTAAAAATATGTTTTTCAGATTCTGCATCCAATTATTACATATTTAGTAATTATTTTTCAATTTCAATAAAATATTTAAAAATTTTGAATATCATGAACATTGAAAAAATTTGTTTGTAAGTATTCAAATTCATATCTGGGTACTCAATTGAATTAATTTATTTATAAGTAATTTTATGATAATTATTGCCTTTGCAGGATTACTAAAAAGTCTTTAAATCATAATCGTATTCTTAGTTTTGTGATTGAAATATTTCTCTTCTTATGCAGATAGTTACAATTTATGTCTAAATTAATATATAAATTCCATTTTTTGCTATGTGTATATTTTTTGAGAGTAAAATTTATTAATTTTTATTACTTAAACAATCGCCAGCGAAAACGGATAGATTTGTCTGTTCTGTCACAAAAATTAACTTAACGTTTAATATGTAAACAAAAGTTTTTTCTGTGAGTATTTAAGTATAAACATTTGAAAAATTTTATATTATGATTGAATTTATCTTATTTTAATCGTCCAGAAAAAAATTACTCGATAGCATTTAGAAATATTAATAATCTCATTTAAATAAATTTTTTTCGTTTTTCTGCGAATAAGTCTAACAATTGAACAAAAATTTATTTTTTGAAACGGCGTGCCAGAAGATTGTTTTCTCAAGTACACATTCTGGATGTATGTGTTTATAACTGCAATTTGCATCGTAGATGTTCTCAACATTTTGATCATTCGGAACCAAATATTTTTTGCAACATATTTTAAAAAAAGTATTTACAACTCGTGCTCGTCAGTGTTTTTCAAGTTGTGTGATTCTCATTTACGCTCGGGCAAAAACTTTTACATTAATACTTGGTTTTAATCATTTACAACATGATGAAATTTTACTATTCTCATATAAAACATGATATTAAATATTAAAAACTCAACAAATATTTTGATCGATAAATAATTAAATATAAAGCAATCATATTATAGTAAAATATTTAACTAGCGCAAGTTTGACAATGAATGTATTAATTTTTGTAAATTTAAGAATGACGTTAAATAGAGAAATAGAGTTTGACGATATGGATTAAATTTTGACTTAGAAAATTCTTTTCCAAGTCAAAATTTTTATCCTTGAAAACAAGCATCACCTATCAGTACTTATCGTCAACGCAACTAAAAATCAATAATTATTTTTTAACGCAACTTATAGAATAGCTTTGATCAATACAGCGTTATTGTAGCACCGACTTTGTCACCTTTATGTAGCCTTGGATAAATTTTAAATAAAAAATAAGTATTTTTTTTATAGCTAAACCATGCTCGTAAACTTATTTTTATACTTGTTAAGTCGACCAACTTTTTGGTTTTAAAAAAATGCTGTTGTTTATGCTTTAAGCAAAAGCAAAAAATATGTATCTTGATGTAGCCTTCTATTATAAAAATGCAACATTATTTTCTGAGCTACTGTTCATAATACAAAATAATTAATTTGTTTTTTTTTTCGACAAAAAATCAACTACCCTGATTCACAAGTTAACAATTTATTCATCAGTGTTATTAACATATTTGTTATTTTTCTAAATGTATTGACTGTTGTAATCAATATCATGACATATTAAATGTGTTTTTTTATAATACCTGTCACAATCAAACTGTATTTGATGAAATAAATAAAGAATTATTTAAACAAATTTTATATAATAATTTATTATCTAATTTGAGCCTTAAAATCTAACTTTATAGTAAAGTACAAAAAGTTCATCAGCAAATCAAATGTAGAATTTCTTAATATGCGTAGCAGGGGTATGGAAGTACTCGAATTTTCGAGTACTCGACTCGTCAAGTTTTTTGACCGAATTCGAGCTGAGTGCTCGATTTTTCGAGTATTTGTCGAACCGAGTTTTTTCAAGCAGCTCGGACATTGAGTAGCTCGAAAAACTTAGAAATTGGAGTATTCGGCTCGGATCGGCTCGACTTTTCGAGTCGAACTTTTTTATTGAGTAGCTCGAAATTTCGAGTACTCGCACACCCCTAATGCGTAGCAGTGTTTTAGCACAAAAAAAAATCAATTCAAACATCATTATCAAATGTTAATTCTATCTATTGACTTACAAATAAGTACGTTTGAAACATTTTGTAAAGCGAAAAATCGAATGCAACACTAAAGTGCAAATTATATTTCCAATTTTAAAAATGAATTTGTGTTTAATCGATCAAAAAACTTTGATCCAATTTTCAATAAAATTTCTACAACTTTTTGATAAATTTATAAAATTTTGTTTTGCAATACTTGCTTGATAAAATTATTATAAATACATATTTTAAATATTTTTACATAATAATGATATCATAACAGATATAAATTGAGTAAAAAATTATATAGAATTATCAGTCTTCATAAAAAACAGCAGTTATTAAAATTGAGGATTTCGTACAATTTATGTAAGTTTAAAATTTATACTTTTTATAAATTATGCAATTCGTATCTTTGAAAAAAAAATTCCGAGTAAAGTTAAGTATAGCAAATTGATACATTTACGTTTCTACCACAAAAATTTAATTAATTTTATTTGATTTCAAAACTGTAAGAACATAACTAAACTTTTCCTTTATTATATTACCAAAAAAAGATTTTTTTAATTAATTTTAATGTTAAATATTATATACGCATAATTGTTCATTTATATTTTTTTCTTCGTATTCAATCTATTAAATATTCAAAAAACCATTTTCTTTGATATCGTCCATTAGCGATTTTTATTTTTATGCGTGATTTAGCTTTCATTTGTACATTTCTTTATTTTTTTTTAAATCATTACGTTAAATTTGCATACAATAAAATAAAAATGATATTTTTTCTTACTACGTAAGATATCTTTCAGAAGAAAAATGAAGTTTAAGACTTTTATGTTTTGTGTACTACTGGCCATTTTTATGAAGTGTGTTTTAGCAGATATATCTAGTCATCCATGGGTATGTACTATATCAAATATAAAGTATTAGCATAGACAATTTTATTTTAGAAAGGAGTTTCTATTACAATTTTTACACAAAAACTATCCACATAATCTTTTGACTTCTTTAAAAAATTTATAAACTTTAATTTTTAGTGTAAAATAAATAAAAATTGCGGCATTGGACAACGCTGTGTTAACAATCTTTGCTACTCTAAATCAGGTAATAAAATCGAATACATAGAATTTTAGTACGTAATATGTATTACAAATATGTAAAAATATGCATAAGACAACTTATTTTGTATTTTTTTAGATGCAGCTTCTAAATGTGGATATCATCGATGTCTTGGAGACGATTACTTATGTATAATTGATAGATGCGTAAAGCCTTCTGACCTTAAAGGAAATGAAAGATAATGTAATAATATTGCAATAATATATCGTATAATCGTGTAATAATATTGAATATTTAATAAAAATAAAATTTCTGGGCAGTAACATCATCAATTTATTTTTAATTGTTATCTGAAGTACCAAATACAAGTGTGAGACATTAGATTATTGAATTGTACAATATTTTTACCTGAACAGAGCAAAAGTAAAATGTTAACACAAGGCTAAACTTACTACTATTATAAGTATTGAATCATATTTTTTGATAGGATGAAAATAAAGCTGGACTTATACACAATAATTGTATTAAGTGTGTGCATAAAATTGTATTTTACGCACAGAGTGTAAAGGTAACATAGACGTAATGTTTTAAAGCGAAAGATCAAAGTCTACATATAATTCAAGGCTGTAAAACCATATTGTTTTCGTTTTTGTTCAATAATTATGTTTTGATTGCTCACATAGAGTTGGTTTTCGAGTTACTTTTTTCTTTCCTCTTTGTCTGTGTCTCACATTAGGTACGCTACCGCACCAGCCGAATATCACCGCCTTCGCGAGCACGTGTACAGAAAGTACACGAGCAAAATCGTACAGCCGGGTACCATAAAGACAACCGGAGTAAGTCTAAAAGCGAGCAGGTAACTCGCATTACTTAAGCAAAGAGCATTGGATGACTGAGCGGTCAGACCCAGTCGCTGCATAAAACGCCTCGTCACAATTGGCGCCCGACGTGGGGTACCATTGTCACGGGATGAAGGATTAATATTTATATTATTGAACTTTTATCAAAATATATACCAACAATTATTATATTTTAGAATTCTTTTAAGAATATTAAACTCCTAGCATTTCTTTTATCATATAGATGTTATTACAGCAGTAATTGTAAAAACTGCGAATTAAAATAGTCTTTATCAGATCTTTAAGCAATGTAATTATCTTTGTTTTGATTTTGCAGCATAAAAATTTATACAGGAAATGTCAAGTCTTATTATGAAAATATTTCATACTGATGTAGATTCCTACATCTGATTTTGAATGTTGAAAATTATTTGTATAATAATGTTCATTAAAGAGCTGACGTATATTTTTAATAAATGTAAAAAATATCCGTAATATTTTCTTAAATATTAGTAAATTAGATTTTTTTTGTAAAAGAGAGAATTAAAAAAAGTAAAGTTTTATTCATATTTTAATTCTGTATTGCTTACAAAAAAGTGCGCTAATTCAAATGATTTTAGATTTTTAATTTTATTCAGTTTTTGTAGCTATAAAAAATTTTTAAGTGATTTTTAATATTATTATATGTACATTTGAACAAAAAATTAATGAACATTACTGAAAAACCTAGTTAAATTTACTGTTGGAAGCAATATAAAAGATAATAAGTAAATTTTACTTACATTATGTAAATTACTTTTACTTGCCCAACTAATAGTAAGTAAAATTTATTTTAGTTTTAAATTAAACCAAAATTTTACAACACTTTTACTTGGGTATCAAGAGCATTTTACTTGTATAAACAGTAAAGAATACTGGATTTTTAGGTAAAAATTAATTATCCTTTACTTGCTTAAAATAGTAAATTTTATTTACTTTAATTCGTGAAACTCACAATTTTTTTTCAGTGTAATTAAAATTTTGTTAATTTTAAAAACGGTAATAATAACATATTAAAAAAAATTAGATTGTGAGTAATAACTTTATTTAAAAGTCAACTAAACATGAGACCTTGTTTTGTCTATATAGTCGTCTATATAGGTATAGCGCTTTATTTTTTTTACGCATTAAAATATTATATGAATGTTGAGACTATGGCAAAATTTAAAGATTTAGTTTGATGGATGAGTGTGCGAAGCGCACTAAATGTCTCTAGTGTGTAAAATCGACAGATTTCGATAATTATAGATTTTACAACTATAGAGATTAAAGCTAAGACATGCTTCTGATGTTCGTTACAATATTGCTTACATAAAATTTAAATTTTAGTTCTTAAATTGAAATACACAAAATATAAATCATTTGTCACAAAAAATATGTTTATTAAAATATATAAACTTTACATACCTTAACATACAAAAAAAGAATTAAATTGCTTATGAAAAATTCTTAACAGTTTATATAAGTAAAAGATATAATAAGTTTATTGATACATTATTAGACGAATTTGAATGAACATTGTTTCTCATAAATACTGTCTAGACATTTTTTAAAATATAAAAAAGTTCTTTTGTTAAAAAATGTTATTGAAAATTAAATTTTGTACTTAAGTAACAATTTATCTTATACAAAATAATATATTATTTAGATTTATATTATGAATTACAAATGTACGTTTTATCAATGTATGGACAAGTGATTTGATTTACTAAAATTCTAAAAATGTATAATGAAGCTAAAAAGATTTTTTACCGATTCGATTCTTTGTAGATTTTATAATTACACAATTTGCAAGTGTAAGTATGCATAAAAATTCTATTGAAATTAAGTAAAATGATAATTTTATTGTTACATAACTATACACAATTAGAAAAATTAAATGATTTTTTACAATTATAAGCAACATCATAAAGTTACTAAAAATATAATTTTTCAAGTAATGATGAAAAACCAATCAAAATTTTATCATCTCATATTAATAATTAAAATGACAAATATTGTTAATGTAATAATTTTAAAAGCAATATGGTTTTTTTTAACAAAAGTAATAAAATCCTCAACTGATATCGACAGTACTAGAAAATTATGTACGCATTATGCATAAAATTTCAAAGTCGTCTTTGCATTTAGTTAATTATAAATATTCAGGCTTAAATAAAATTTTTAATATTTCTTTCAAAATCTTACAAAACTATCTACGCGATGTTTGCACAATAATCTAAAGTAACATTTTATATTAAGCAAACATTATAACAGATATAAATTGAGTAAAAAATCGAACAAAATTATCAGTCTTGATCAAAGCAGCAGTGATTATTAAAATCGTAAATTGTTTTTCTGTGATGTAAGTTAATTCAAATATTCTTTAAATAATTTAATTTATATATATGAAAAGAACTTTTCAGAAAAGTTTAAGTATATCAATTTGATCTTTAGTTTTTCTTAAATTCTTCTTTTGGTTTTCTTCAAAATTTAAATCTTTTTTTATATCGAATATATTACTGGACTTCGATAGTATAATAATATTGCCATCATTTCATTAAAATTAATTGTAACGTAAAATTTTAATTTGTAAATAAAATAAATAGAAGATATTTAGCATCATACATAATTTTGTTATTTATTAATTATTCAAGTTATTAATTAGGTCATTAAAAAAATTATAAATAAATTATTTGTACGGAAGTCTATTGTGATCTAATATTTTTATTCGTGCTAGTGTACTCACTAGTGTATAGTGCGTGTACTCTTTATTTTTTAATAATAATATTTATTTATGTTGCATAAGACAAATTTTCAGAGTCTTAGCTGATACTCAGAATATAAAATGAAGTCGAGATACATTTTATTATTTGCACTACTGGCAATTTTAGCAACAAATACTTCAGCAGATGGCGAAAGTCTTTCATATGTAAATACAATATTAAACAATACTATATAAAATTATAATTGAATACTTTGTAAATATTATTAATAAAAATATTTTACAATTTTTATATAAATTTTTATTTTTAGTGTAAAAATAATCAAGAATGCAGTTTAGATCATCTTTGTGTCAATAATTTTTGCTACTCTAAATCAGGTAAGAATTTTATCAAACACGTAAATATTTAATTAAATATAGTTAAAAATTGATTGGGCCGTAAACATTTATCAAATCATTTTTCTTTACACTCGTTTAAAAAGTTGAATGAATGTACGTTTTGTAAAATTTGTGTTCTAAATGATGTAGATAATCTTATTTTTTGATAAATTTTTTCTCAAGATATTAAATTTATTCAAAAACACGACGTTCACGAAAATATGTAAATCAAGGTTTTTACGTGATTTAATTTTGTGTGTAATTATGTAATCAGCACAAAAACTAAGAGACTTGTGTTCAAAAAATAACTTTAGTATATAAAATTTATATACGGATGATTATTTTTATCTTTGTAAAATTACAATTTATAATCTGTAGCTTATATGTATTTTTTGTAATTATTCAGATTGATAAAATTTATATTTAAATGTTTTAAATATTGAAGATAAAAAAATGAAAAATCTTGACCAACTTGAAGAGGACAAATGATTTAAAAAAATGTTTTTACTAAAAAAAATTAAAAAATTATAAATACTATTAAAATTACGTATTAATAATGCTTAACAACATGCAAATATAACATATATATTAAATTTTATAGATCGAAGTTCGCTTTGTGGAAATCAACACTGCTTAGATGATTATCACATATGTAGCTACGGGGAATGCAAACCTTATGAGTCAGTTACACATGGAAAATAATGAGATGTGTAAAATTTTGTAAAATTTAATGATGAATAAAAAAAAAATTTTTTAAGCGTTTGTATTATGATTTTTGCGGTAGTTTTCATATCTACGGCGTATCGTAGGGCTTTTGCTTTCTCAAAGAAAAAGCTTTGTAACGGTAATATTTTTCGATTAGGTAATTTTACTTTTTTTAGATGTTTTAAAGTTTCCTGAATCCAAAATACGTGTTTTTAGAAAATGTCTGCGTGTTTATACCTATGTGTGTACATGTGTGGGTGAAGATTTTTTTGCACGCGATAACTTAAGAAGAAATAAAGATATAAACTTGAAATTTTGCACACAAATTACTTATATTTCACTTAAGAACTGATTAATTTTTGGGAATGATTGGATCTTATTGAGGGCGTTTTTTCCTAAAAAATGTTTTTTTATGTCAAAAAAACTGAATATTCTAATATTAAGATTAATTGTAGATGTTTAAAATTTTAAATTATGTGTTTTTCAGATAATTATTATGTAATTTATACTTTAGTATTAAATTTTATTCATTAAGAATATTAAAACGCTTATTTAAGTGCTTTTTAAAAAAAATTTAATTTTTAAAGTTTTATATCGTTTTTATGGTTTCCTGAGTCGCTCTTTACGAATATTATATCGAAATTAAAAAAAAATCCTTGATAGAAACTTGTTATGGGTTTTTTTATCAATAAATATCAATAATTTTCAAGTAGTAGTTGTAAATATTATTAATTGTTTCATTCGGACAATTTTGAGGAAGTATTCTGCTAATTAAGTTAGCAGATGTTTTTCACATGTGATGACCGTCAAACTGAGATCAGATTTTGTCGATTTCGAGGGTCGTGCAATTACATCAAGGCAAATACCTGAGATACTAATCATGCTTTTGCTTACTAATTGCAACAGAAAATATTATATAAAATAAATTTTATTGTATTTTATTCGTTTGTCAGACAAAACTCTTTTCTTTTTTGTGTTTGCAGATTGAAAAAAAAATTTTTAAAAATTTTTGTTTGCCTGACAAGCGAATAAAATAATTGTTACTGGCTACTTATGTCCACGATAAAATTCATTTTATTATAAACCAAACAGTAGTGAGTTTTAAATTATGCAGTATGTTTGTTGTACAAATAAATTCAAATTTAAAGACTATTTTTGAAAAAAAATTACTTTTTAATTTTTTAAGACTTTCATTTTTATTAAAATTGCCACACTAGTTCAAATTTGCTCTTCTTTATGTAAATTAGATTTTATATAAATAATTTAATTTTTCTTTTCTTTTGTAATATGCATTGTTAAATATCTAGACTTCGATTTGGTATAGATTATGTAAAATATTATTTTATTAAAAAACAAAAAAGATAGGTATAAAATGCTATGTATGAAGAAGGTTTCAAAAAGTAGAGTTTGACTATTATGTCTAAATTCGAAAGAAAAAATATTCTTCAAAATTTTATGTTAACTTTTTAAAGCAGAAAATATTTTGAGGTATAAAATTTTATATAAACAAATAAATTATAATTATTATTGAACCTCGTATTAGAATTGATATTTGTCAAAAGATTGTACCTGTTAGAGCAACGTATAATTATAATGTATGTGAAATTAAAAACATAGAAGAGAAAGTGATATTTTGTGACGAATACATTTGCATGGCAGTTAATTTAATCGAAAAAAATTGTACATATTTATTGAATTAGTTGAATAAATTCTGTCAAAGTAATTTTGAGCAAAATTAATTTTTGAATGAAAAAATAATCAGATAATATATGTAAATACATAATATATGTAAATATTTCATAATTTTTTTTACGATCTGTGCATCAATAAAAAAATTATGCTTTTTTTATGCATAGTCTATGCATTTT
>JAPYZE010003773.1:0-27020 GCA_030522805.1 Leptomastidea abnormis | reverse complement strand
TTTTTTTTTTTTTTTTCAAGAGGAAAGCAATTGCCTTATCTTTTGTATGGATAACGAATGGTATATATTTTGTTGGGTATATATATAGTCAAATTGTTAAGTAAAAATAAATTGACTAAAATAAGAAAAATATAAATTTTATTTTTTTATGTTACTGATAAATTACTTTCAATTTTGATGTAGAAAAATAGTAGACGTTTCGCAAAGATTTTCTTGTCTTGTATAAGATACCGAAGTTCGCTAACAAGCTATCCTCCACCCAACTTTCGCTTGAAAGATTTTTATCGTTGATTTGATTCGTGTATTAAGGATCGATTCATTTATGTTGACTGTCGGAAAACCGAAGTAGCTCCATAAATAAGGATATCAGACTTTTCTGCTACTACTTTTTGTCTCTGCTTTGCTACAATAAGCAATTCTTGAGAAGAATAAAAAAATTTTTTATTATTGATATATAATTTTATTTGTAATCAAATAATATTTTATGGTAGTAATTAAAAACTTATAAATTTATAAGTTAAATTATTTCAAACTATCTAATTTTAAAATTTTTATTATTAATATAGTTATTAAATTCGATATTAACGTTTTTATGCTAGTAAGTTTTATACCTAATATTTTGTTCACATTTTATACACTGTACGACCGTCAATATACTTTTTTTACTCGATCTCTACTTCAATTTTAATTTTTTCCCTTTTAATTACATATAATTACGTTACATTAAATAACTACAGGACAAAAAATAATGTTAAATAAGACATTAAACAACGTTGGCAGCATAATAACCAAACATTTACTTGCAAGATTCAAAAAGTTTATAATGACGAGAAACATTGCATACGCAAATTCAATGAATGAGATTGATGTAATCAAGCAACAAATAAGTTTACAATTCATTTTTTTAATTTTTATTTTTTTCTTCATCTTGACAGATTCGGATGACTTTGACTTTGAAGCTATTAATAACTCAATTCCGCGTTAACGCATGCCTACAATTTGCATTAATTGTGTGTGTTCCTTCTTCTGTCATTTGTCAAAGCTATTTTATTGTTTATATTTCAACTTAAGTATCTCTCTCTCTCTCTCTCTCTCTCGTTTTTCTTGATTGGCCTTAGAAATGTTATCGAGGCATTGTTTAGCATAAAAAAAAATGTATGCTACAGGTTTACTGATTGATTACGTTGCAATTGTTTATTTTCAATGCCTATACTTTTAAAGCAAGAACAATTTTAATATTTTTTCTTTTATTAGTACACAGATTTTACTCATAAATTTTTTTTTTTCATTCTAAAGATTGAGTAATATAACGTTGCCAATAATTCACGTATCTTGATTGAATTGCTCAACTTTTTTTTTCTCGTTGTTAAATAGAAGAAAGAGAAAAAAAAAATTATGAATCATCGTGTACAGTCAAGTCTGATAGTAATTCCAAGTATTACAACCTGACTTGGAATAATTTCAGAACAATATAAGAAACAATAAAAAAAAGGGGGGGGTATACACAAAAGTACTGGTTATGTATTGGAAAGAAAAATGGAAGAAGAAAAAAATAAATAATCAGCAAATCGACAACGCAAAAAGCAGAAGAAGAAAAAAAAAAGAGTAAATACAACCAAAGCAGAGTCCAAGCCCCGCCCTTCGAAAGACCGCAGCTTAATCATCTTCCAAGATTCTCTTCTCTCTCTCTCTCTTTTTCTCTTTCTGTCTGAATGCATTTTCCGTCTGTAAGGCGCCGAAAGAAACAAGTCAGACGAAGAGACGTTGTCGACAAGAAGCAAAGAATTAAAGAAAGAGTGAAATGGTCCAATATATACTTATATATATACAGAACGAAGTAGAAGGAGGCCCACGCGCAAACTACTTTGTACTAATCTGAAGTTATTGTCGCGGTAATTGTGCTCTTCCTCTCTTTTTCTCTCGGTATGTTTTCTCGCTCTCTCTTAAATAGTGGTAGTAGCAGCCTGTGGGTGGTATATAGCTGCTATATACATACACTCTCAGCTTTCATTTATAACACAAAAGGCGCTGCTTTTCCGTATATACAGTAGATGCCAGAGAAGTGGATTTACGGAAGCATGCTAAATTGAAAACTCTCGTGCTGCTGCTGCTGTGGCTCTATAGCTCTTGACGCTTCTATACTTGTGCATGTATAAGTGCGAAGGTGAGAAGTTAAGGTGGTATATAGAGGAGGAAAGGGGTTGGGATAAGATGTAGTGTTGGTATTTTACTCTGGGGTTTCTTGAAGTGACGGTTGTGAAAAAAATATGTGCTGTTGCTGCTGTTGGTGAGAGAGACGAGTCATGTTTGTGGTGAATGAAGACGTATGTTGTTGTCCTTCTTTTTTCGAAACGAGGTGTCGTCGTGTCGATCGCGAGATATTTGATGCGGAAGTAAACATTTCCATTTTGAGAATTGAGATTGTGATATGTATGTACAGAGGAAGAGGAGCGCTGATGCGATTTTGTTTCGTAGAAAAAAAAAAGTTTTGTTTTTCATTGTAAATATTGTGAGGATTGATTTGATACTCGATTTGAATTGTAAACCTTTATTTTTAGCAGTTGTGTATTTATTGTTTACGATATTTGGAATTTTGTTATTGTTGTATTGTTTATTGTAAATTTTAGTTTGAATTTTAAATTTAGCTTGAATATTTTTATAATTGTAACAAAGTTATTTTTTCGAGTTATAGTTAGCTAATAGTGAAAACAATTATGATTTTTATATATAATTGTTGCTTTTATTTCATTGTATCTTTGACGAAATAAAATATCAAGAAAAAAATATCAATCAGTAAAAATTTTCAATCGGCATTCCACATTGATTACAGCCTCTGTCTCAGCTATAACTTTTTTTTTTCTTTTCCTTCATTTCCGCCTTGAAAGTTTGCAGTTACGTAATACGATGCCCCGTTTCGTTTCATTGAACTATTTGCTTATCTGCTTATTTGTTGATCTCTCGCGTTCCTGTTTTGTCTCTCGAGTCTTGGCTCTTTTTTTTTCTCTCCGATTCAAGATAATAAAAACAAAAAAAGAATGGGATGAGAAGGTAGAGAAAAAAAAGTTTTGAAAAATGCAGAAAGAAATAAATAAGAGAAGAGAGAGAGAGAAAGAGAAAAGATGACTTTGCCTCGTCGGAAATAAGACGGCTCCCTTTTCAGCCCGTTTTATTCGAGTTGCTCTGTCCTTTTGTTATAAATCAACGCTAGGCCGGAGAGAGAGAGAGAAAGAGACTGCGCCTTGAAAGATTGAATACTTGGTCAGTAACGTTAGACGGCTGCTCTGTTGCTGCTGCTGCTCCCGGCGCTGCCTCATTTTTTTTTTCTTGCCTCCGAGTCTTAATTAACGACCGGACCATTGTCGTCGTACTGACGAAGAAGGGCTTGTGCTTCGGCTTGAACTGCGAGACGATTTTCCGTGCCTTTTCCAGAAATTGATATTTTTCCGCGCGCTTTTTTTTCGTTGTATCGATCTTACCCTTCTTCTTTGTTTCTTACCATTTTTTTTTTCAGTTGCAATTATCTCGGTGCTTGCTTTCAAGTCAACGTTTCTTTTCTTTTAATAATATAGATTTTTTTATTTTTGTTAAAAAGTTGTATAAATTTATAATGTTGCATTAAAAGTTAGTGCTATAGTTTATTCAGAGAAGAAAAATTTTTTTCTTTAATATTCATATTTTTTATACAAATAAAATTTTAAATTATTTGATTTTATCATCATAAATTAACTGTAGAGTGTAACTTTCTATCTGAAGATGGTATTTATTTTTTGTAAGCAAGAGTGAACTTGAAAAAAAAAAGTATGTCAGAAGCTTTGCTCGCAACTTGAATATTGCATGAGTTGCTGTTTGGAATGTCATCAATATTCACGGATTATAAACACATTGCTTAAACTTTTATAAAAGTTTCAATTCAACATGACTGTATAACAGCTCGTTGTAAATCATAACCAAAATTTGAAAAAAATTGTCAACTCGTTACACAATGTAGAAAAGAAACGTTGAAACCTCCTTTCATCAATTTTTTTGCCAAAATTTTCATTTCTTCAAACTTAAATGCCATCAAGTTCACAGAATCGTCAGCTTTTCGCGCCCAAATCTTAGCACGTGTATATACAGCAACTGCTAAGAAACCATACAACGCAGATACTGTACAGGTGTGTGTACCTACAGTATGTGCTGTGGTCTTAGCTGTTGGCAAGCGCGCCAAACTATAAGAAAAAGAAAGATGAAAGAAAAAAAAGAAGAACGGGCTAAAGAGATCCAAAGGGGGTGGTTGAAAACCAAATATTGAACCGGTTTAACCGGTTTATTTCGTTAGCGTCATACATCGAGAGTTTGCGATCGGTTTCGATCGTTGCCTTCTGCGCCTGCTAACCTGGCGCGTGTGCGCATGCATCTGCATCACTTGCGCGCGTGTACCTTTTTTTTTATCTTTTTGATTTTTGAATGCTGATGCACGCGTGTGTTGCTGGTTAATGCGTTGTATTTTGCGGAACATTTTTTAAAATTGTCTATTGAAAAATTTAATTAATTTTTATTTTTAAATGAATTTATTTATTTAATTAGTATAAAAATGGAGTTATTTTGTGTGGAGAGCAAATCTGAGAAGTAAAACATAAGAAAGGAATTATTTTGCCTTTGATCTCTCATTAGTGAGATGACAGACGATCTTATCCTAGACGACAAAAATCAAGAAAAATGACCAGATTTGTAAAATTGCATTGAAATGATGAACTCTGTATGTAACATAAAGATGAATAATTATGGAACGAAAAACGATAACCATGCATATCGCCACACAGTGAATGATAAGGAAATTATATAATACATATCATATCCCTAAAAAAGTACAAATATTTTAATAATCTTATTATTTTCTCCACAAAGAAAATAAGAGCACTACACGTTTTATCTCTCGCATCATATATCCTATAAATCAATCTCATAGGTTTTATTTATTAAACTTAATTTACCAAAGTCATCACATTTATTTTTCTTTAATCCCAACAATCTAAAAATTTTCTTCTGTTTTTTATAATTCTACAATCTAATAACCATTACATCTAAGTCATTAACTTCAAAATTCAACAGCTCTTACAAACGTCAATTAAACCAAAAAAAGAAAAATAA
The DNA here is from genome assembly GCA_030522805.1 of Leptomastidea abnormis. NCBI lineage: Eukaryota > Metazoa > Arthropoda > Insecta > Hymenoptera > Encyrtidae > Leptomastidea > Leptomastidea abnormis. The sequence goes on along the minus strand of JAPYZE010003773.1, from coordinate 21,890 downwards.
TCTTTGAAATATATCCCAAAACTCACACAACCTTACAAAAATCACGTTCGATCAAAACCGATCTTTCAAGATTTCCAGTTACGTATTACGAAACTCTTACACTCTCCAACTATCTAATAGTTCCTAGATATACCTTCTACACATAACCTCCCATAAAAATTAAAGAAGAAGACCTTCTATCAATAATTCAAAAAAAAACCTAAAAGACTTCCACAAACGCACATAGGACACAAACACAGTGACCGTTGATTCAAACTCTCTCTCTTTCTCCCTCTTTCTCACGTCGCAGGTCATGGAACCAAAACCAGCAATGGTGGTGGTTCTCTCAGCGATACATATACATATATATGTATGTACGTTCGGTTGCTCATCGTTGTGAGAGAAAGGAACTGGACTATCCTCAGCACAGCCACAGCACAAACGCGCTCCCTATCATTCCTCCTTCTCTTCCTCCTCCTCCTCAGTCGACCAAGAGCCTTTATAGTACTACTACTACGTTCACTCCCCTACTATACTACTACTACTCCTCCTACTCTCCTCTACTACCACAACTGAGGGGGGTCATCGACCGTGAATCTCGTGCTATATACCTGTTGGATTGCTGCTGCTGCCGCCACCGCCGTGGCTTTTCTCTACGTAACTCAATTAGGCAACCACCGACTGCCTCCTCTCTCTCTCTCTTCTATATATGCACACATTGGATTGTCGTGAAAAAAAAGAGAAGAGTAGATTTGTTTGTGCGTATGTAATAGAGGCATAGAAAGAAAGAATAAGAGAAAAAAAAAGATAAAGAAAGAGAGATGGTGGGATTTTATGTATCGACGGGTAGAAAGAGTATGTATAGGGTATATACATACGTCGCGTATGTATATACAGTAAAAGATCGCAGTGCGATATGTATAATACGATTCTTTCAGTGTACGTATGTATGCGTTGGGACTTTTTTTTTCTTCTTTCTTTCATTTCAAGCCGACTGCTGCGCGCGTCTATAGTACTACATACTATGTGTGCATATACTCGATCTCTTTTTCTCTCTCGCTTCGTCTCTGTCGCGTAGGCCGGGAAGTTTCAATTTGCAGTAGCGTTTGTATTCGTTGCTTCCGATGAATTATCGTCGCCCGCGCTCTACTACTACTACTACCTACTACTGCAAGTCTTGTTCTCTCCCTGGGTCATGTACATTGCATATGTGTGTATAAAAGGCTTGTATGCTACGGCGCCGGACTTGTGTATATATGTATAAAGCTCTGCTTTTGTCCAATTCGTTCTTTTTGTCCTCTCCTGCGCGTATATATAGTCGGTCGTGATTGCCGCTTGTGGAAATGTAATTTTTGTCGTTTAGAACGATCTATGGTAGAAAGAGAAAGACTCTGTTAGAAAAATGTCGATTTATTATTCAATACGTTCTCGTTTCTTTTTTTTACTTCTAGTTTGTTTAGGTTTGTAATTTTTTTGTTTCTTATGTACTTTTTTTAATAGTTACCAATTTTTGTTTACTTTAGAAAAGTGTATTATTTCGCGAGTCGTTTGTGGGTTCGTTAATACGTTTAAAACTGTTCCATTTTACATTATTTTTATTATTTTCTTCGTACTCTACAATTTTTTTATGTGTCCCTAAATATACAGGTAACTTTAAAAAAAACGAGTACAAACCGGACATGCAACAAGGTACGAAAGACTTTTCAGTGTTTTAAAGTAATAAACCTCTTGCGCGTGCTCTTCCAGTTCGAATTTTAAATACTCGTAACAAACAAAATCAGCTTATATTTCAGGAAGCAAAGAGTACGTTTAACGGTTTTTTTTTATTTATTCTTGAGGTAAAGAGAGCTTATATATACGCGAGATATTCACCGAGAAAAATTTTTAACGAGCCGAAACAAGAGCCTTCTTTAACTACTACAACTTCGTTGCTTATAAAACCTGGTGGTTTTTCAATAAAGGCTAATGAGTCGTAGCAGCACGTTTGCTGAACTGATTTTTCCATATATACCAAACCTTGTTATCGGTGTGTACTCACAAACTAAAGACAAAGTAACGTAAACTTGCACACCTAGTGGTATCTTGCAATTTTTTTTCACTATTTTTTTTTTCAAAGTTTGTGAAACGAAGAAGGTCTATCTCAAGAACATTTTGATGAGTAGAACGTGTAGGCAGAACTCGATTTATAGATATCCCCCCTACACTTGATAAGACAGCTCGACGTTTCAAGAAGGTAAAAAGCAAAAAAAAAAAATAAGAGATGAGTGCAATCGACTTGAGATCCGTTGGCGGTTGGTAAGAGATATCGATTCACCTGTTCGCTTCATGTGTTCTCTTCACACACTATACCAACATAGTACTATATATATAATATATAAATGAGGTTTCTGAGGTTTATAGACACGTTTGAGAGGCTATGAGAGTATAGAGCAGAACGATTGCGCGCTGTGCTGGATTTTAACCTAATATTTGCAATTGGCCGTTTATTAAAGTTGTATACTCTATGTGTGTTAGTGTGTATGTGTATTGGCTTTACAGACCATTAATGCCGTATTGTTTGGTTATTTATTGTTTTGTATCTTGGTTATATATATGTACGAATGAAAGAGATAGAAAGAGAGAGAGAGCCAATGGGGGCTAACGGTTCTGCTCGAGCAATTTTCATAACTGTAATGAAAACGTTTTATATGTATTTCGCGTATGTGTGCTAAATTTTATTGGTCTTGAAAAATCGATGCTTCTCTTTGTGTTCACTGTTGCCGATATAAATTTTCTGTAATAATTAAAGTTATAACGTTTTAGTATAGTAGCCGGACGTAAGTTGTAAGAGGAAACAAAAATGAATATTGCGGGTAAGATTTGTCGCTAAGTGAAGGCGAATGAAAACAATGTAATTATATTAAAACGATGGTAGAAGTTAAAAGAAGGGGGAGATTAAAAGTTTTGTGAAAATTTAAATGCTATGATTTACTTGGTTTTGTAGCAGTAAATTTTGTTTAATGCTAGTGTAAGATTAGTTTAACTTTATGAACTATTTTAAATTATAGAAATAAGAAAGTTAACTTTCTTGATTTTTGATCTTGTTTAGTAAACACCAATCTTATACTTTTATTATTTTTGATATTATAAATTAGACTCATTACAATATTTCAAAGTGATACTTTAAATTTTTTTACTTTAACTTTTTTGCGTCGATATCACACATCAAATGATCCCTTGAAGCAATGCGATAGATATCATTTGCACATTGAAGAAATTAATTTATCTCAGAGTGAGGCGTTTAATTGGAAATTTACAAGATCATCCGTTATCCCTTAGCGTATTTATGACTTGGTATATGTACCGTTACAGTGAGCCCTCCAGCTATACAAGTACAATTATTATTATTGAAAATAAAAAAAGAATTGAAACAGAGAAAAAGAAAAAAAAGTGTTACAATCGAATTTTCAGTGCTAACTCTCTGTATAGCCTTGTTACAATTAACGAATGCAAAAGAGAAAGGACAATGCCACTACGGATCAAACACGCGTTAATTAAAACCCAAATCGTCTTTGCTACGCGAGCCTCACAAATATATCACCACATGTACCTATTTTTTTTTCTTCTTCACTCGTATTAGATTCATCGAATTTTTATTTTTAACTAACCACAAACGGTAAATGACAGAGCTATTTTTCAATCACATGAAGTGGAGAGAAGAAAGAAGAGAAGAATCGTACGCCTTTTTATTGTCTCAAAATAATAAATATATCGCGCAGTGCCATTAGGTACGATGAATAATTGAAGAGCGTCCGAGAGAGTATTCTGAGGCTGGACCGGAAACATGAGCCAAATCGGTTCCTCTCTGCTTCAATATATTTTATATATCTATAGTTTGTTTTTTTCGTAACGCGGATCTTGGATAACTGGATCGATTGATGGTGTGCTTGTAACGTTGAAACTCAACTTGCTTGTATGCATATAACAGGGTTGGGAGCTTATAATTAATTCTATGCATGCATGCGTTACGTTGCGTTCGTCTCCGTGAAATTTCGTTCAGGCTCTTTCTATTGCATCATCGATTCTGACGAATTATTATTTCATTCGATTCGTAATGTTATACTTTGTATAATGAAAAATTTATAATTATTTATTCAAAATTAATTTGATTTAAAATTTTGTATTTTATGAATTAAATTGAGAAATTATAATTCGATATTTCATGATATTACAAATAAAGAAAAAAAAATGAGTTTAAATAATTAAATAGGATAGTATTTGTAACACTTAATCTACACATCAATTTAACCGCGCGAATAAAGAGTACACAGTGCTAATGTAAAAAAAGTGGGATACATTAAAACGATCTTTTTTTTTTTTATGTTCATAATCGAGAACAATAGATACACTCCTTTATTAAATCGTCTAGAGGCTCTCTAAAAATCACCTCGTACAAAGCCTTTATTACTCGCTCATTCGAAATCGCTTAATGACCAACTTTTAAAGAGAGAGAGAGAGAAAAAAAGAGAAGCCTGCCAGTCAAAAAGTAATTCGCATCGTCAGTAATTTCGCAAGATGTAACACTTGGCGCTTGAGAAATACATTACAAGAGAAGCTACATCGTTTTCTCGATGAGTCTCAAATTCCACTGACACTAGTCTTTATGTGTCCCCAAAAACGCGTTGTTCCCAAAAAAAAAAAAAAAAATTTAATAAAAAAATCCATACAGCGATTAGTTTTGACGCATATATGTATACATATACACCAATTTGATTTCCCCACGTATATATAGAGACGTAACAATCTCTCTCTCTCTCTTTCTCTGCACGACCCAATTATACCATTCGCCTTTCGCGGCTTTAGCAAGTATATAGATACGTATATGTATATAAAGACATATATACATATAACCCCGTTATATGCGACTATGTATATGTACGCGAGAGCATTCGTGCATGCGCAATATCGTAGAGTGAAAACGTACTATAGAGGAGGTAAGGGGGGAATGAACGAGCAAGGGGGCACCAACGCGGATTTCTCGATTGGATTGGCAATTGGTGTCGCGCGAAGACAATCGATCCCCACCTTCGCTTCGATACATCTGGGCAAAAGGGACTACTATTATTATATACTTCGTGTGTTGGAGAAATTAGGAGGGTAAGGGGTGTATATAGAAGGAGGTTAGAGAGAGAGAGAGAGAGAGAGAGAGAGAGAGAGAGAATCGCGCGAGCGCGAAATTGCAAGTAATCGTGCTCTAATGCCGTTGTGATTAAGTCCGAAAATTACTTCCTCGTGTTGTTGTGCGTGTGTGCATGACTTTCTATTGGTATGTGTGTGTACTGTAAATCACCTGTACTACTACACTCCTCTCTCTTTCTATTTTTTATTTTTGCTTCTAATGATTTATTTATGTGCCGATTTCTGCTAGTGAGATTAAGGCTGTTTGGTAATGTGATGTCTGGTATTATGGTGATTTAGGTACGATCGATGTATTATACATGCTTGTTTATTATAAATCAATGAAATTATGATTGCAGGAGATTTGTTGTGATTAGGAAATATAAATTTTGTTTTTTAAAACAATAGGGGGTTACAGGTACAAACAAAAAGAAATTAGTAAATAAATCGAGAGGTAGACTTTGAATTATTGTTTTTATTAAATATTTAATGATATAAAATGTATGTGTATGATTTATATCGAATGAGAAAAATATTATTGAATTGACATGTTAATTCCAGTAAGTACAAATATTTTAGTAATGTGCTTTTTTGCATATATATAAATTTACATTTTAAATGTATCTACATTATAATTAATTGGTGTGTACAGTATTTTAATTATATATTATCGTGAATATACTTTCAAGCAACTTATTATGTTTCATAATATGATTCGATTGAACATTGATGTTTTAATATAATAAAATACATAGGCTGTTGAAATTTTAAATGTCAATCGTATTTAAACTTTACAAAATATTTAAACCAAAATATTTAAATAATTAAAAAAAAAAGTTCATTTTCAACACACGCAACTACAATAATCTCTAAAAGCATATTCCTGTAATTTCAATATTCCAAAGCTTTTAAAATTTGTTACACCTGCAAAAATATAATCTCTTATCTTCTACCTTCTATACCTCACCGTTACTTAACCCCTTTTAATTCAATATTCTTTCTTCATTTTCCATATTTTAACTACTAATTAACAAAAAACCTTTTTTTTTTCAAACAATCGTTTTAAATCTAAAAATCGGTAATGAATTTTCTTCTTCCACACATTGAATCGACATTCCATTTTTTCCTTCAAACCTTATACACCCAATTTTTTATCCCACCACATATTAATCATCCTTTAACACACATTAACCTTCCCCTCCTCCTTCTTTCCCTAACTAATTGCATTCCCAAAGTGTTCAGAAACAAACGAAAGGCAAGTAGGTATAGTTTCTCGCCTATAATTACACCAAAGCAGCTCCAGAAAGATATATATTTTTACACGTTTGTATTATTTTTCCCATCAACCCACACATATCCAACTCGTTCTCCATATTCACATCAACGAAATGAGAGTAGGGCTCTTGGGCGCCATCGGTAAATCACGCCCGCGCGCAGCTGGAAAAAAATATAAATGATAACGAGCAAAGTATAATAGAGAAGAAGGAGAGCACAAATGCAAAGGAGTAGCATATATTAACTAAGCATATATATAGTAACAGCAGCAGCAACAGTATTATAGATCGAAAAGTAAAACCCCCTGCTGCTGATGCTGGTCTCGAGGCCACTACTACTGCTACTACTATGAGAGAAGGTGGAAACGACCTGAATACACGAGAAGTTACGCGCAAAGCAGGTGTGTCTCGGGCGTTACGAGAATATAGGTAACATAGCAATGAGAGAGAGAGAGAGAGAGACCAACACGCTGAGCTCATCCTATTCTATACCTTCTCTAAGATCCTTAGTCACGACTCTTCCCGAATTACGATGGTAGTGGGTATAGTAGTGGTAGTGCAGTGCTTGTCCCTTAGGATCACAACTACACACCATCCGTTGGAATGTGTTTCTCTCTCTCTTGGTTGAAAGTCCTATTACGCGTCTATGCGTCCATTAACCGTAGATAATGAATCGGTATTGGGAAAATGTTCAGGTAGTTTTTTAAAACTAGAGGCTATTACCGAATATAATATTTCAGTCTGTTTTGGTTGTGTTTAGTTAAGAGTCGGTTGAGGCTTAGACCATAAAAAGGTAGTCGAAGCTAATTTTTATCCTGTGGATAGTCTTTTTTTATTTTTTCTAATGCTTGACTTTTTAAGGATTTCGTAATTTCGGAGCAATAGATTTATTGACTTTTCTTACACACTTAATTTTCTTTTTTTTTTGTTTATAGATCACAACTTGTAAATTTTTTTTATTTGCATTCTCGCACAAAAAATTTGTTATTCGATACTATACATCGATCGATTAATAGATCGGTATACTATCAACTCTCATAATCGGTATCTTTGATCAATAATAAAATTAAAAAAAAAAACTGGTTCACGCTAACTCAAAACAAGATATTCCGTTATCACGAAAAAAAAGGTCTCCAAGCTAACTTTCCCTCATAAAAATCCTTCTTTATCCAACAGAATAATCACATGAAACACTGAGAGTACATACACACATACACATACAAACCAAGCCTTAGCCATAATAACACATACACATCTCCACATATATACGCAGCACGCACCAACCATCCATTAACTAGAATTTCCCAGTTTCTACGTGCGTGTGTATATGTATATATACGTCGCTGCTTACGTAAGGCAATAGTAGTGTGTAAGTAGAGGAGGGGAAGAGAGGGGCTAGTGCGTGAGAAAATTTCAATTACAAAAAGCTATTGCGGAACGATGAGGCGGTGGTGGTAGCAGTGGCGAACTACGAGTATAAGTATGTACGTTGTGCATGTGTATGAGTATAGACGAGCTCGCGAACTCTCGCGGTTCTTTTTTTTTTTTTTTCACGCGAACGCAAAACTCGACGAGCCTACGATGTGTTCTACACAGAGTCGAAGCATATATATATTGCTATATATATAATACATCGTGGTTCTCTCAACATCATATATATACACTTGCTCTTTCTTTCTTATTTTCTCTCTCTCTCCTCACCTTCCTTCCCTCGGGCACTTTTCTACGACGCGCCGTTCACTTTTGTCCTTCGCCCCGCGCACGTTTGCCTTTATTGCGGTGAGCTGAGCTCTCGCGTGCTCTATACGTATGTATGCTTCTCTTGCTACTATATACTATACTCTTTGGTTGTACGATTACTATGAATCTTGATGTAGGTTTAACATTTTCTTTTTTTTTCGCGATGTTTGTACAATTTTATTTTATTTTTTTTTTTATTTAATAGTATCAAAAAAGTAGTATTTTTTATAATTTTTATTTAAGTTATTTGTTTTCATCAAAAACTCAAACCACGTCAAATGTAAATCGATTCTTGTTCATCTCAGTGACACTGTCTGTTGTACAAACAAGAAAATAAAATCAAGTAAAAGAAAGAAAGAAAGGAAAAAGAAAAAAAAGAGAGTCTGGTAACGTTTGTATCTCGGACAAATCTCGTTAGGCGTCAAGTAAAGTCCGTAGAGAGAAAACGAGAGCATTGCCTGCCGTATAGCGCAGCGTGAGAGAGTATACAATCCCCCCCTCAATGCGAAAAAAAAAATCGACATCGGCCTCACTTGTAGTATAGTATACACGCATCAGGCGTCCAAATAGCATTGAGGAAAGTAAAGTGAGTGAGAACCGCATCACACACAACCATCCCTCGTTTTTTTTTCCTTCGAATGTCTCTTAATACATAGACGAGCACTCAAGCTCTCCATTGTCGGCTCTCATTAAAGATTTAATCGTTCTATCCCTCAGAAAAACCTTTTTCTTTTTTTCCTTTCTTCCTTTACTTTGGTTTCTTATCCTTAGCACGTACAGATAAAGAAAAAATAGGTTCACGAGATTTGCGCGGATTTGCTGACACGCAAACGCTAAAATAAAAGAATTGTTAGTTTAAAAATAAATCTGCGATTATTTGAACTTTTCAGTGCAAATATAAGGTATCAAGTGGTTTTTAGAAAATTTTTCTCGCCAGTAGGTACAAGCAAGTCATCTTCTGGTACAGATAAAAATAGAAAAAGAAAGAGAGTAAATTTAATGGGTGTGTTTCTCTCTTTCTTTTCGTCATAGACGACCGCAATGATAGCTATAAAAAAAAATTTTACGGTTCTTTATTCGTTGAGAGAGAGCTAGAAACGATTTCTTAAGATATCTTTTAGGATATATCTAGTGGAGTTATCGAGAATTAAAATTATGAGGTTGTTGTAAAGCTATAAAAATGTCGTGCTAATTGTTAGTAAGGTGTGATAATATGTGAAGACTAACTTGGTCGAATATGATTTTTCTATTGAGTTCAGACTTAAATTTTTATAAGTTTTAGATTCTGCTATAGAAAACTTTTTTGATGTGATAGTAATGGATTTTGAAATGGTTATAAGTTTTCAGTGTGTTTTAACAGTCGATCGAAACATACTTTTTCCAATACAATGCATTTGCTCCTTTCAGTTTGTTATATTCTCATTTAATATCATACATTCATCACTTTATTACAAAAGAACTACTGCTCCTCATATATAAATTTAATTAGATTCCCAGACTTGCATACACTCACACACCTACTATACCTATTGCGCTCCTCACACATTAATTCCTATAAATTTTCAATTCTATCTTAATTTCCAATCATAGACAAGATCATTTTGTTTGCGTTGAGAAAATACCTCTCCTTCTTTTTTTTTATTATTATTTTTCATTTCACTCCAACATCAATAGATACTTATTAGAAATCACGTATCTTTCACACACACCTCATTTTCTATATACACCAAGATATTACCTATTTAACTTCCATCGGATAAATCATTTTCCTATAAACCAAGAATTTATTCACTTCACGCGTCATCAAATCTATACAACCACATATTCGAAATCAGAAAAAAAATATACAATTCCTAAAGAAGTTAAATAACCTCAATGATCATAGATTACGTGCTCTTGCAAAGATCCGACGAGACATAGCAAACCATAAATCCCAATAAAATCTCTCAACTCCTATACGTCGGTATAATCATTGTCGTGACGGACATTTCATCCTCGTTTCACCACCTTAACGCCTCTTATAGCAACCTATCGTTTTTAAGACAATGACCACCATCAGATCTCTTTCTCTCTCCCAACTACTACTATCTAGTTTTTTTTCTCTCTCGCGAACTATCCTCTTTTTTTCTCTCTCCTCCCGGGTAATTACCCACTGCACAGTGTTAGGATCCTGGCAAACTACCTCGTACCGGTCACTATAAGCCACGGATTCTATCCGAGTTTATCCCAAAGAGATAGCCGAAAGTGTGAGCGCTTGCTATTGGGGGGGGGGGGGAAACGAAAGGGAGCGGTTTTGTGGGTGGGGCTCTTTCTTTCTTTCTTGTTGAAGAGACTGTGTGTTAAAAGACGAAGGTCGTGACGAGTCGTGATCTTTCTCGCCCGCTGAGGTTTTTAGCTTTCTTGATACCCTCTTTTTTTTTAAAAAAACGATTTTTATTTTAGTTTTATCTTTGGGGTTTTGATGAAGTTTGGATTTTTTTTTAAGTTGGAACTAGGTTGGAGAGAAAAATGTACCTGATCTTGTTTGAAAAGGTAATTGTAACTGCGATAGTTTAATAGGTTTTCGGTTATCTTTAGCTCAATTACCCGAGATATTATTTATACAGGTGAAAATATAAATGGTGTATATTGGGTTAAGATAAGATTAAACGATATTCGATTTAAAAAAAAAAAGTAGTAAAAAAATAAATATTTGAGATAGTGTTTTAAATTTATAACTAGTAGCTTGATAATCTTTAAATATTTCGTATCTTAATGTTTAATAATAAGTAACGTTATAAAAAAAGAAAAATTATTGAAAAGAACGTCAGTAAAGTATATTGATTAATGTATATTAATAAAGATAAAAATATCTATTTAAAGGTTTTATCAATTGCTAAAGTATTTTTTGATAATAAATAATTAGTCATCCAAAAAAGTCATTGATACTGTTGTATAAAAATATTTGATCATCCTCCTATCAAACAATTATAACACTTTATAAACAAAAAAATTTTAATTTTAATTTGAGCTTTAAAAATATTTAAATTAACATTACCAAAATAACATTACATAAATATTTCCAGCATTCCAATAAAAACTAAAATTTCTCATCAAATCATTACTCAACACTACGTAAAATTTTTTTTCTTCCCTTTCTCCTCATTTATCCTACTTCAACATCGTTGGTACAAAAAATTCCAACGTACTTACGATTGCGCATATAGGTTCACGCTGCTGACGCTGACCGCAAAAGAAAAGTGCTTATGATCATCTTTCTTTTTCTCTCTCTCTCTCTCACACAATTTTCCCTCTCATAAGCCAATACAAAGAACCACTCGATCTGTGCAAGAAAAGAAAATATATCTTTTCTTCATTTTCTACATCGACGCGAGCTATTTTCGCTTTATGATACCTGTGAGAGCAACTAGTAATAAAAAAATTGATCCGCTTGCATTTATGTTGGTATAACGTCAAAATAGTTTTTTTTTTTTTTTTTTGCACACTTGTATTGTTACATTTTTTTTTGTCACTGCATGGTGCGTCGTTACGTTGTTTATAAAACATATATTCGTACCACAAACGTGACTACTCATTCATGATTTAAGTAACCTGCTGCTTCATTAGTCATTACTTTTATCATGATACTTATAAAATGCGTCATGATAAATATTGAACTGAACACCCAATCGTTTTGATAATATAATATCTCACGTGGTATATGTTTTCATTTAGAGGATCATCAAATGAAATATATATCAACGTATCTTTCTTTTTTATAACATACCTATTCTGAAAAAATAAAGAATACAAATTTTTATTTGTCACTCGTCATATATAAAACCATAACGTAAACCATGCGTCTCTTTTTCGATCGTAAAACTTACATAAATCACACATGCATATTTATAAAAAAGAAAGAAAGACAAAGTTATACTAGTCTATTTTGAAAAATTTGTTATCCTTCTAGCAGTAAAACTAAAGCGATAAATCGTTGATATCTCTATTATCACCACACGACGTTATACGTCACTAAAATGTCAATAAAAACGATTAAACATAGTTTCTCGTTAAAAAAAAAAAAGAACATAGAGATTCAAGATGAAAATAAAAGACAGAAAAAAATGACCCTTTCGTTACAGAAATATTTTTATTTTTCTTTCGACATCAGGTCGCGAAAAGAGTTCGATTTCTCGGACAGAGAGTAGTAGTAGTAGTAGTCGTCGTCGAAAGCCACCGGTCACGGGTCAAACTGAACAAAGAACAACGATTGCAGTGGAGGTTTATATCTAGGCCTGTTATCGGCTGTCGAGTCTACCGTCGACTTTTCAACCGAGCTCGGTTTTCAATTTTTCGCGCTTTCTCTCTATCTCTCTCTTACTCTCTCTTCTTCAAGAGCTACAGTCAAGCTATTAATCGAACTCACCGTGTACTTTCGTGTAAGCTTCGCATATCAGAGAAGGAAGGGGATACCGGACGTGATGCGAATTGAAACTTCGTGAGCTGCAATGATTTTTTGTACGTGCACGAAACTGATTATCTCGACTTTTCTTTTTTTTTTTACTTTTCTTAACTACAATTTGTCTTAATAAAGAAATAATAAAGAATTTAAGTAATTATTGATATGCTAGAATTTATTTTGCTTTAGTATGTGTGTATCTGTGGCACGTTGTTCAATTAAAATTGCTGACGTAGCTTCGTTTTTGAATCAACAGGTTGTTTAACAAGAGTACCAAACAATTATAAATTGAATTGTTTTGGAATGTGTTTATTAATTGTGGATGGTATTTGAATGACATTATAAACTTTAGTTTTAAAATCGATAAAATTATTATTTCCTGTGTCTGTTGTGTGTCAATGAGAAATTTGATATGATTTTATTATTGAATGAATATTGTTATTTGAAAATGTTTGTATAAACAATAACTGTATCAAATGGATTCATAGTTAAGCTTGATGTTATTTAATACACCTGCAATTTTTTACTTTAAACTATTGATATTTAACAAAACGCAAATAAAGGAAACAATTATATTGACAAAATAATTAGAATCGACAAAGTATAAAAAATCACAGAAGTATTGCGCAAAAAAGAAAAACAAAGTAGCTCGCGTCACAAGTACGATAACTCAAGCGATAACGAGAGAAAGTATCGAAAACCTTAAAAGCTAACGCAGTGTTACAAAGAAGCGAAAAAGCTTTAAATATATTCAAACTCCGATGTAGCAACGCATCTTCACTCGGCTTATATACTTTTACACACATACAGAGGAAAGGAAAGGATGACGTTCGCTTGCGTGTTAAACGAAACCCGTACCAAATCAGAATCAGACAAGTGCTTAGTGGTGGTGGTGGGAGAGAGAGAGAAACCAGCGAGTAGAGACCGATTCATCGGTTTGCGCGCGCGTTCGTGGAACGAAGATGTGGACTTTTCGCGCGAGCGCGCGCGTGTGTGTGAGTGTATCCCGGCCGACGATCTCTTCTTTTTGAAGGTGCTTTCACAATGAGATTCAGGTGTTTTGAGATGTATGGATGATTTTAAAAAATTTTTGAGAATTTAGATTTTTATTAGAAATTAATGTAAGATAATGGGTTATTGGGTTAACGAATCATAAAATTTGCGAAATATGTAATAACATTATCTATTCTATTTTTTGAGGTTTGTAGGGTAGTTTCTTTCAAATGATCTGTTATTATTAAAGCAATTTTATCGAGTTAAACTTGCATCCAGTTGCATTACGATTCTGAAATTATTACAAGAACTACTTACGATTAAAAAAAAAATTCTTATAATAATCTCAAGATTATCTGCAAAATTATTGTAACATTAAACCTCAAGATAAGCTTAAGTTTTTGTGTTCTGTTGCCTCTGAGCAATAAATATTTTATGTAGGTAATTAGAAGGATAACTATAAATGTAGGTCTCTTCTGAATTTTCTTAATGTTCATAAATTGTTTAGCATTCATAGAACCGTATTTACGACTGTAATATTAACGCATATACACACACACACAAACATGTACAAAATCAAGAAGAATTATTACAGATTAAAACAGAATATTTATTTTAACACACTCCTTAAATTATCACACGCATAAATATCTTACAAAACCAATCATTCACGTTTCATAACATCTCGAAAAAAGAAAACTAACTCTCATCAAAAATGCAATCACAATATTTTATCCAAAACTTCATTCGTCTAACATAACAACCACTCATCCATTCTCAACAAAAATAGATACAGTCCAAAAAAAAAAAAAAAAAATACTCATGCAACAAGAAAAATAGAAAACTCCTACATGAAATGATAAGTCTCACCAATTGCAGACTAGGCCTTATATATCCACTCTCACCAAGTCTGAGGATATATATGTGTATATATACGATGGTTGTAAGCTCGCTGCAGCAACAGCAGCACGCGGTCGAGAGACTCAGATCGGCGACCCGCTCTCTTACGCGCGGGGGCGGGGAAAAGGGGGGTGAGAGGGAGTAAAAGAGAGAAAGAGAGAGACTGGCCGAACCGGTTAGACAGGTTACCTCTCTCGTGTGCTTTTGCTGTGTTATACTCTCGGGGTCCAGCAAGCGAGAAGTATATACACCGCGAGCAAGCGAGAGAGTATATATAGTATAGCCCCCCTTCTCCTTCACTCCGTTATCCTCTTTTCTCTTCGCGCTCGCTCTCGCTCTCTTATATATAGAAGGAGAAGAGACTTTCTTCCTTCCTCGCTGTGGTTGTAACGTCTTCGCTCTCCCTTGCTCTCTGAGTCCAGAGTTTTTTTTTTTTATTCCTTTTTTCTTTATCTTTTCTTTCTCTCTTGGACTCTTGGCTACGTTATAGGAGTCTTTCTCTGTTTTATCTAAATGTAGTTGCGAACAGACGGAAAAAATTATATTTTTTATATGTGGATGTAATATTTTTTTGGATTTACTTAAAGTAAGGATAGATAATAAATTTTTTAATTTTTTGGCGGGAGTTTTGAGTGAATTTTATGATAACGAACTTTTCTTACTTATTCTACATAGAACTTCTCAATTTTTTGGGTGACGGTTATATACCTTATTTTTTTTATTGCAATTCCGTTTAAACGTTTTTGGCAGTTAAACTCGAAAAAAGTTCAAGGTAGAGTTAGTTTTTTTTTCTTCTTTTTTCAAATAATTTGCATCGACGTTTCAAAATTCAACGTTTTCATTTATTACCCAGCAATTTTCTTTTAAGGGGGTTTCTTACATAAAAAAGTTTACGGCATACTTTAAAAAAGTTCGATCAAGATAGGGATGAGTCTAGAAGAAAAAAAAAAATTTTTTTTTAAGACAAACTTTTAAGATAATATTCATATTTTCCGCGAATCGTAGTAAAAAGTTAAATGTTTCCAAGCAGATACACGTATATAATTTTATATTATTCTTTAATAAATCAATTTCTTGTTTCAATTATTAAATGACTATAAATTTACTATCCACTACTAAATGTTCACCATTTCTATTAACTCAAAAACATCTAAAAATGTTTTTTCTAACAATATCAATGCTACCAGGTAAATAATAGCTGAATTATCGAAAGTCAGTATAGCCTCCCATTGATCACCTGTGTTGCAGACTAAAAAATTGATTGGTCAATCGCTCCGAGACTCTCTTGCACAATATTGCCCATACTATGTTTTGTCGATCGATCTAATGTATCTATATACATAAAAGAATTTTCTGAATAAGGCTTATGTTACTCGTGGTTAATCTCGTCGTGGATCAAGATACTCAATCTCTGTAAGAGAAAAAGAGACAGAGAAACTGCAGTTAACGTGATGAAAATAGAACATAAATCCTAAACCGTTTGGTTTGTATTTTATGTAGATCAACAACTGTGAAACATAAACAAAGTTTCGTCTTTGATATAAACTATTGTACAATGTTAAAGAATTTATCGGTCAAACTGTTACGAAATTTAAAAAAACAAAAAAAAAAGGATGAAGAAATTTACAAAATATTATTGCCACTCCCTATGTAAAAGTTGATATAAATGCTTAACATAAAAGTATAATTTACTACTTTTTAATAGATCCGTTAATTAAAACATCCTCAAACAGTTTACAAACGAAAAACCCTTTTAAAAAAATAAATGTAAAAACATCCTAAAAACTTTAAAGCAAAGTTGTCCTTTGATCAACATTAATAAAAAAAAACACATTTCAGTTTTCCTGACAACCACAAACTTTCTCATCATTAAAATCTCTCAAGTTCACATCCTCATCACACTTTTTTTTCCAAAATCGTAAACCTTCTAAACTATTCCAGTAAATTTTAAACCTCTAACGAACATTTCACCACTATTATCCAGAAAAAAAATTCTAACACATATCCATCCGATACAAATAACGAGAATATCAAAAAAGTGGCGTAGTGGAAAACGATCTAGGTCAGATCTAGACGCTATATTCCCTTGGGATAACCCACTGGAAATATTCCTGCACCTGTACATTTCTTTCTTGTTTTTTTTGTAACCCGGGAAATCTGCCAAGAGCCGTGTTTGCACGTTGATGTCGTGTAAATCACACTTCGTTCTATTTTAGTTTGAGTATGCTCCTGCTACCGTGCGGGCAGTGATTTTTTTCTCAGTGAGTTTATTTCAGAGATAAAAGCTGTAGAATTGAGGTAGTTTCTGTATGTGTTGTTAAAGAATATCGTTGCAGGGACAAAAATAAAAATAAAAATGACGATCAATGAATATAAAGTAACGCACTCAGACGACAAATGTCAAAAAATCATTTTATTTAAAAATTGTCATCCAAAATCTTTCAAATAGAAACGTGCAATAAAAACAGTTGGTTATTGCTATAGGTTAAGTCTAGTATAACGTTTTGTTCACAGCTGAAAAGAGCATCAGTGCTCGTTTAAAGATTTAAGCACACGATATGTAATAATGTAAAAGCCTTCTCGTCATAATCAGAAAGACCAAAAATAGGCTTCTCTTCACTCTCTTTCATTCGTTTGACTTTATCTGCCGGACGTATCGCTTGAAATTATCAATTATATACCCCGGTTATTGTAACCCATTCTATGGCTCTTGTCACTCAAAAGATACTCACCTTCTTCTCCCCCCATCTCTCTGCACTCACTCCCTTACCAACCTTTTCCATTTGGATTACAAGAGAATTTTTTTTTCATGTCGGTTATTATTATTATTTTTTTTTCTGTTGAGCCTAAATAGTAACCGCCCCTATATATATTATCTTGACCCTCACATTAACTGGACGATATTTATATACCAAATGCATGCGAGTAAGAGAAAACGAGATCTAATCTAACACGGGTGCAGGTGTGTGTGTGTTAGCTGTTGCACACTGCTGGCCGGACTTAGATCCGGGCTAATAATAACGGCGCAGGTGAACGATCTTCGTATTTTTTTTTTTTTTTTACTTTCTTTCTCTTCCATCTCTTTTTGATGGGTCATTCGAACAACTGGACGTTTGTAAAACGAAAATCTTCTTTGATCGAATAATCTTTTTTTTATTTATTCGTTACTGTTTGATTTTTAATGTACTTTTTTTTAATAGTTAAATTTTATATTTTTTTAATACACATACATTTATGTTCATTTTATTTCATTATGATTTTTTTTTTCTGTTTCAGGTGAGTTTATTGTGAATTAGTATTGTTGATACTTTGACTACACTTACAAATATTTAAAAGGCATTTTTTGCGTCAACATAAGGTATGAAAATTTAATTATCTACAATACAAACGCGTTAAAATTTGTTTTTACACCAATTCTATACTCACCCTTGAAACTGACAAAAAAATAGTACTATTCATACAAACAATCAATCCTATAGTCAATTAATTACATTTATCCTATACAATAAGGACATTCGCGTTGCTTTCAAGAGCTCCAACTCTCAGCTAGTCTGGCAAATATATAACGCTCTAAAGCAACTCGGCCTCACACCAACAACCGCTTCGTGTGTGCGCATGACGAGAAAATATTACGTTGGCCCGCGCAGCTGACGCGCCTCAGGCTCTTATTGTATAGTTTTGCTTATGTATATATGCAGGCACGTCAATGCTTTTGTACATGCGATGATGTGTAACTGAAAGCTGATCACGCATTTTTGATATCGTTCAGAGATCAAAATTTCTTCTTTTTTTTCGTTTTAGTAATCCATAAATTTTTTTAGTAAAAAATATTATAATTTTGGCTTGCAATATGTAGAACTTGATAATCAAGTGTAATTATCAGTATCATAAATCGTGGTGTTGATTAGTAGTAATTGTATGCTATGAAATTCCATACAATTCACGTAATACGTAATTTTATGTACACACTTTTACAAGCGTTTAAACGTAATTTTCAAATTATCTACTAGTTGTGTAAAAGATATAACGGAAAATGAATTGGTTATTCAAGTTTCAAGGACACTATAATAAAAAAAAAGAAATAAATAATAGCATATATATTCTTGAATTCAGAGTATTCTTTCCTCATAGAAAAAAAAATACATTGATCTCTATACAAGCTACAAGAATAATGTGCTTACTTCGATAACTTAATTCAAACTACTACATACCACTTCAAAAAATGTATATATCCAATAATAGAAAATCCAGAAAGACTGGCATATGTATACATATACACATATACCAAAGTAAGAAAAGCCATGTCATTGGATTTGGCAAGAGTAACCGAAAGCAGCCCAAAAACCCTTTTGTCCGGAAAAACTTGGTAACCGAAGTGAAATGCCACTATACGCCACAATATCTGGCATCTGGACTCTCTAGAGAGAGAGAGATACTCTATAACGCAACCACACAATAAAAAAGAACGAATATCAAGAGCACAAGAGATCGGAAATAGTATATATATGACAGCTACACATTTATACTCATCCTTTTACTATTGTTATTATTATTATGTTCACGAGTTTTAAAAATTTTTCTTATTCATCGTTATGAATCGAGTTCTTTTTTTACACCCCTTTAACTTACTTACCTGCATGACTAAGATGAAAGTTACGATTCTTAACAAGTTCTATATGCTTGGATGAGAAAATATACAGCTTAAATAAGTAAGTGGTGTATATATGACTGGGTTCTATTCTATTGTTACATACTCACTGAAATTTTTTTTTACTCGTCATTTCATATTGTAAAAAAAAGAAGAAAAAAAGGAACGTGTGTGTATCATGTATGGTGCATAGTTTATTCAGCATTAAAAATGTCGATATATACTTGAAATTCCTAGAAGAGAAGTATGTGTTACGTGTATGATGCAGTGATTCATCTCTCTCTCTCTCTCTCTCTCTCTCTTTCTCTCTCGCTCTCTCTCTCTCTCTCTCTCTCTCTCTCTCTCTCTCTTCACGCGCGGTTGCACCGACTTTTTATAGACTTGGAAAATTGTAAGCTTTAGCTCATACATGTGTGTGTGTGTGTGTGTGTGTGTGTGTGTGTGACACTGTAAGTAGTAAACTCGTGACTTTTATGAATGAATAAGGTGTGTTAGCTAGAAAAAAAAAAAAAAAAACTGGTGAACTCACCGATTTGAAGAAAAAAAATGTGTTAATATACCTTGAGTAAGGAAGATAGAGAAGCTGTGTTGGTGATTAACTTATTAACTCCTTCCGACATATGTGCTCTTTTAAGGATAATTTGTATAAAAATGCTAGATGATGATATTTATGCTGATGAGCATATAATGATTTTGTGGTACGGTTATTTGTTCGATGACTAATAATTATCCATAGTAGATACATATATTGTGTATGTTTGTGTGTTTTGCAATTTTTTTTTTCGTTACTACGATTATTATTATTTCTTAAGTTAATATCAAATGATGCATTTGAGATTGGTATTACGTAATTTTTGTCGTGAGATCGATCAAGAAGCTAATTCTTTTTACACATACATACATATGTAAATACAAATAAGACAATAACGTTAATGAATGAATTAATTGTAATTACTATGTACGTAGAGGTAGGTCAATTGGAATTAATATTAAACTGTATTAGTTTTTATCTATAGCTGTTCTCTTATTTTGTTTTTTTTTAGAAAAATAAAATATTTAATCTTTATTCCTTTTTTTAATGATTTAAATTATTCAAGATCTGTTCGAATTTCCATTTATAGAGACGAGTTTATTTTTACAATCGGTCAAGGACTTTCTCATTCACTCAACGATCGTATACCACTACACTTAACACCTTACCTCTTATTCGTTCTATATAAAACTAAACCTCTAACCATAATATATCCATAGTTCATCAACTCTCATCTCTATTTCGCACCATATAAATATAAGTTGTTGCAAAAAAAAAAAAAGAAAGATTAAAACCCTTTCTATCTCTCTCTTAGACAATAATTTTCTTCTCAATTTACTAGACCGTGAAATTCGATTGTGTTTAGAGATCAAAAACGTTTCTTTAACCGTATAGCAACTAAGAATTATGCTTTCTTCATTTAAAGATCGGTAAAGAAAGATTTTACGCTTCGACTCTTTCTTGTGGCATATCGTGATGATTATTTTATGATTATCGCTTTCTTCCGTATATTATTACAGTTTAAGATTTGTTATTAATAGCTTTCGAAAAATTTTCGATTTATAAAATCGATTTACTGTTATCTTTTTATTTTTATAATATAAACTAATGATATTTTTTAATATATAATAAAAATAGTTTAATTAGTTATGGTATAACGGGATTGTTTTTTTTTTTTACACTTTGGAAAATTAAAGAATTATTAATCATTAAAGGATACATAATGTCTCATACCAAAAAAAGTTTTAGAAAAACAATCCATAAATGTACGTTTCACATTAAAAATTCATAATAATCATCTAACAAAGATAATTATAGTTCTGAACAATCTGCACACCGATTTCTCTTAATAATCAACATCAACCATACACACAAACACACACACACACATAAAATTCATCATGTCCTTATAACCCTAATCGCTTACTCAATTACAAACAATTCATTCCGCATTAACTCTCGCACCCTAAAAACCCCTAACACCCATTCCCACATATAAAACAAAAAAAAAAAAAAGAAGAAAATCTTAAGCAATGTCCAGGTATAATATCAACAACAGCTCTCTCACGAGGTCGATTGCAAATTGTAAAAAAAAAAAGAACGTCAGCTTAGACGACACAGTCTATGGTGAAGGTCAGTGTGAATTCATCAGACTTTCGCAATGAATGGTATATTATAAGAAGGTATATCTCACACGTCGACGGCAACGTCGACAACGACTTTAGCTGCTGAAATTACAGAACATGCAGTAATGGAAGACAATAGTAAGACTCGGTCGTTGCGTTTCTTTACTTAGAAACAGGTGTTATAGGTCAGCTGTACCTATATATTGCTGTTTAAGATTTATTATTATTTTTTTTTTATTAATATTAATAAAATTCTAATAAAATAATTAGCTAAATATTTATAGATAAAATAAAAAAATATTAATGCTGTTATTATTAATTACGAATACATATATATAGTTTCTTTTTTATTTACCAACTTTCAAAAGTAATACTTGACGTGGTAACATATCTCTTCATCTGTAATTGCAAACTCATTGGACTCAATACAAGACCATCAATAATCCCAGTGTTTACCTTGTTCGGCATGAAAAGATCGAAAGGCTTGGCCACAAATAAAACGAATGAAGGAGAGAGAGAAAGAGAAAGAGAGAACAGTTAAGTTCCGGAATTGATTACGAACCGCGCCTTTTTTTGCTCTCAACTTCTTAGCTTCTTCTTCTTC
>JAPYZE010003772.1:0-12097 GCA_030522805.1 Leptomastidea abnormis | reverse complement strand
ACGCAGGAATGCACAAAAGAGAGAGAGAAAGAGTAACTTTCTTGCGTGCGTAGATATCACCATACGCAAAATATTTTTCTTCTCTCTTTTAAAAACCTCACCTTCATACCACAACGCGGTACATTTCAGAGCGCGCATGCGATTGTGTCTCCACGATCTTTCGCATGTAATTCGCTGTACCTATATATAGGTAGACGAAAAAAAAAAGTTGGAGAGAAGAGACCGATTTGTAAGAATAAGTAAAGAAGGAGAAGATGCGTACATGAGTTTGTGTGTGTGTGTGTATATATAAGTGCATACGTCCTGTATCCAGGAGCAATCTCCGCAGCAGCCCATTTCCAAACAATGCGTGCCGCAAGTAAAGAGAGAAATACCGAGAGTAAGTGTATATGGATATAAGTACAGAGAGAGGGAAAGAGAGAGAAGTTTCTTTAGATCGAGGCGGTACGATCGGCGCTTACTTTTTCGATCCTTTTCTTCCTTTCCCTCCTCTGCTTTATGAAGACCCTCGTAGTAGTGCTGCAATTAGGGCATATGTGTGTATACGCGCGGAGGCTTTTGTAAACCTATATTCGCGAGCGAGCTGAAAGACAAACATCTCTCTATATACGCACTCTTTCTCGTATCGACCGTACATGTGGATGTATGTGCGTTTGGATGTATAGGTATTGGATGCGATACATACATTTATATATAGATATATGTAGGTGCACGCGGGCTAAGAGTAACGTATAGTGGTTGAAGCTGCTGCTACAGCCACAGCCTCCGAGAAAGAGATCGGCGAGTGTATAGGTATATATAAGTATAGATGTAGGAGAGAAGAGAGCAAAGGAGGCTGGTCGGCCGATCATCGCGATTGGCCGGAACTTACCTCCACTACGACCAATAGGCGTTGAGGTAATGGTGGTAGTGGTGCTGCTGCTCCTGCTGCTGCTGTTATATATACATTGCAGCTGCCTTTCTCGATCGTCCGCAGATTCTCTTACTCACTCTCTCGCCACCACCTTCCAAGTCTTTCTTTCCCTTTCGCCGATCCCTCTTTTGGTGTGTACAAATACATATATAGATATATAAAAGGCAAAGGTTGAGTTCTCTTTCTTTCTTTTTTTTATCTCGCTCTTTTTTATTTGCTCGTTACTTTGGCCTTTTTGCGATTTCCTTTCGCGCCTATATCCTACTTCGCGCGCAGACGATATAACCAACTTGCGGGAGTGTCTTTTTTTTTCTTTGATATGTATGTAGATGCCTTTAGTACTATACTTCCCTCGTTTATTCGCCGAACTCAGAGTATAGATGTGCTTAAGGGAATTTAAATGCAAGCGATTGGTATATATAGTAGGTACCTATAGACTTATGGAGAACGATTGAATTGTATAATGAAAAGTTGCCGCCTTTATGTTAGCGTTTTTCTTTTTTATACTGTGTTAATCTTTACGTATATTTTTACATTAATGGATATTAGTAATTTCCCATTTTTTATAATAGAAATTAATAAAAAAGGAGATGAACAAAAGATTAAATAGAATTGTAGATAGCGAATAAAACGCGAGAGATCGGTAAGAACAAACATGAACAATGATCCATCTTGTTGAATTTACTCGGTCATCGCGACCAATAATACCCTAATCGTTCTTTTTTATTCCAATAAAACTCGCAACATTTGCTATACCGATAATATAGCAGTATATACATATACGGATAAGAAGGGATGTATTGACTAAACGATTTTACTTAAATAACATTCGATCGAAAAAAAAATGTCGATGATACTTCGAATATCAAAGTGCGCTGTTTATTTCTGTATTATCTGGATTTTTTTCTGCAGCATGTGTGTGTGTGTGTGTTTTTTGTAATCGAAGGAATGCTGTCGCCGTCATTGGGCAGTTTAATGTTGCTGCCTTGATTCTTCTTCTTTTCTTAAGGCATTAAAACTCGGATTATTCGTGTATCCCATGCTTGTTCTCGCTCCTAATGGCCATTCCCCTTCCTTTTTTATATGCTCCTCTTCAAATACAATTGCTTCTGTTATGTTATTTATTCGTCTTTATCGTTGGATATGCGTTTTATGGACAAATTTAGTACTGAACGTTTTTTTTTTTTTTTATTTTGAGGAGTTTTGTTTTGTTGCTTGTTAAATTTTAACACGGATCCCTTGTTTTCAACACGAGACAAGCTCTGCTTTGGTATGTAATAATCGTAAGTCAGTAATACAGTTTTAATGGATTATTTTATGAACTTTCAAAGTTGATTTAATGAAATCATCGATATTTATTAAATATGCCAATATGAAATTACTTGTTGATTGTACATGAAAATTACAGCTTAAGAACAACTGTTCGTGAAATAAAAACAAAAAGAAAATCTTAATTAAGCAGTTTCTTTCGTCGCGTCTTATAACACACTATATTTTATCCTTCTATCATTGAAATTAAAATCTGTAAAACAATTAAAAAAATTAAAAAAAAATTAAAAAATCTATCATTATCATACACATCAGTTTTACAGATATCTCATTCGATATATTCGATCGCGTAAAAAAAAAAAAAAATACCATCGAAAAGGGTTATAAGCTAAAAGCCCCCACGCGTACGCACCTATATACCTATATTTTCTCGATTCTCTTATCTCTACGACGATCTCAGTCAGTTACGCACGGGTCCCCGACAAATTGCCTCCAATTAAAATTCTCTCGCTTCACCCCAAAAACAACACACACACACACCCTATACCATCCTTTTATTTTTTCATTTATTTGGCTGACCTCGCTCTTTGGACAAGCCCTCCGCCCTTTATCCAATTAAATTACGATATCCTATATATATACGTTTCACCTCGGAAATTAATGCTTCTAACACACTTCGTTTACCCACCCTTTTTTTTATACTGTTCACCATATTTTTGCAATTTTATCAATTCTATTTCTCAATAAACAGATACCTATACTATTTTTATATTTAAAATATTATGTATCGCTGATCGTCTAACATTATTATTATTATTTATAATATCAACTTGTTGTTGCCGATTTATACCGATCAATCATGAATGACAGAGTAATTATTCAACATCAACTTATACAAATCTCTAGTATTAAAAACACAATAACTACATATTACGAAATGTTTGATAGACCATTTTAACATTATTGATATGTCCCAGCTATACTCTCTCACTCTCTGCATTAAACATATACATGACACATATCAACATTTATTTCATAGAAATCACTATATATATTGCATCACGGCTTGCATTAAAAATGATCTATCTATTACACTTAGCTCATGATAGTAAACTCTAGGACTTTAATATAGACAACGATTATATTGAAATCTCGTTGATAAATTTTACTCGCACATATATTACGCGATATTATTTATATTGATATATGTATAGGAAGGAAAAGGATTGATTAACCTGTTTATTTAGTACTACTACTGCTACTAGTAGTATATCTTAACTTACGTAAAAAGGTTAATATTAATCAGTATCTGCGTGAGACTAGAGTGCTCGATTTATCATTGCACTACGTAAAGTTTAGTAATTAGTTGACCATTTAATTCGTGCATATAATTAAATCGATAAAAGTATATACATATACTCTTCCATCATATTTGCACTTATAAAATCATATAAGCTAATATGAAATATATTTATGAAACGTGAGTTTACTACATTTTATGGAAAAGTGAAAGTTTTAAGATGTCGATATGAAAATATATAATCATTCTCGCACATATATACGTTTTAGATATTCTGTTTGAGATGTCAGTTTTTCGTATCCAATAACGATTTAAGCGAATTTAACGTGAGATCGGTATGTAAGCAGATCGGAATATAACTGCGTATAAAATAAGAAATGACTATAAACAAACCTTTTTGAAAAATCATAAATCCCAAAATAATCTGAATAAGCTCGAGTTTTAATTCTTACAAGTACTTGCAGACAGATCTAGAAATGTCCCACCACTGCTTGTCTTAGATACTAATACTCTAGAGTCCAGTTGATCCTTCAAACGAGAGAGCAAGCGAACCATTACATCCTAAAGAGAAAAAGATAGAAGCTATTCGAGCCAGCTATGGAAGGGTTGAAGGGAGGAAGGATTGATATTTCGCGAACTGAGGAGGAGGAGGGAAAAGAATCAACTGTATAATATAGGAAGAGGACTACGACGACGACGACAGTACGACTACGAGACTACGCGAGCGAGCGCACGCGGATCCCCGGACGGCTTATCGCGAATTCGCAGACGCGTCGCAATAGATATATCTCGCGGAAGCTCCTCCCTTACTCTCTCCTTCTCTCATCCCGATGATACGACCCTACTCTTAACTCCTGCCAGTCTCTTCCTATAGCTCTTTCTATTTCTCTCTCTCTCTCTCTCTCTCTCTCTCTCTCTCTTTCTCTGACTTGTACATAGCATACTTGTATATGTATATATACATGTAAGATATTAAACTGTCACCTCTCTTATCCCTCTACTTTTTTTTCTCTTTCTATCCCTTACCTATCATTTCCCATCCCTTGTCACATTCTCGGCTATTTTTATACGTGTATATTTCAATTTCTTGCAGAAGTTTTTTTTGGATTTGGTTGATATTGAACTGAGTTT
This sequence comes from Leptomastidea abnormis, assembly GCA_030522805.1. NCBI lineage: Eukaryota > Metazoa > Arthropoda > Insecta > Hymenoptera > Encyrtidae > Leptomastidea > Leptomastidea abnormis. The sequence continues at coordinate 7,484 of JAPYZE010003772.1, read as the reverse complement.
TCATCTCATCCTTAGATTTATTTATTCTTACGAGTTATTTATTAATTTTTGAATGGATTAAAACATTACAACTTTTATTCAAAAGCAAAGATTGATAAATTTTAATAGAATTTTTTTCTTTTTGAAAAAATTAAACAATTACAATGATATTGGTACTACTTTTGAATAATCACTTCAACTTACATGATTTATTATATTAAAAATTAAAAATTATATTAAAAATTTTTAGCACAAACCAAAGCATGAAGTACTACTTCGCAAATTCAAAACGAAACAAATCAGTGAATCAACTTTGAGATTTTTATATCCGCAAAAAAAAAGAAAGAAGGATGAGACGAGGAGAAGGTATAAGGTTAAAAGAAGAGAGCAGTCGAGGAGGAGATAAGCTTCCAATATCTGTGCGCTTATACCCCTAAACGTTCCATCTCCCAGGCCTCCCCTTCTCTCTGTCTGTATATATACATATACCTGGATGAGGTGGATAAAAAGAGAGAGCCAGAGAGAGAGAAGGGGGGTCGTTGAGGCCAGCCAGTTGGCTACTGCAGAAAAGATCAATTTTAGATTCGCCGCGATTTATAACTTCCTCTAATATGACGCCGATACGATCTCTACCGGTGAGACGTTCAGCTCTCTCTCTCTCTCTCTCTATCTATCTCTCTTTTTTCCCTCCCTCCTCCCCCTTACCCACCCACCTTACCTATCTTTCACTCTTCTTTCCTACTCTTAACCCTGGCAAAATCTTTGCACGAGTCACGGGGGCTCACTCGATTATAACAGTTTTAGAGGTAAGGAAGGGGCGTATATAGGTATGACCTGTGGGTGGTGAGACTTCTAGCAGAATTTTCTATTGGTATACCGTTCCATTTCAAGATTCTAAATTCTGTCAAATGTTTCAGAATTTTTTTTTTTTATTAATATATGCACAAAATTTTTGTTTAAATATAAAATACTTGAACTATCAATCACTTTAAATCGTCAATTCAAATAATAATATACTTTATACATAGTTTAAAAATTGTATCAAATTTTTAAATAATAATGTTTTACTTATAATATCTATTTAATGAAGTACCATACTATACTACATGAATTTTCAAAAAATAATTAACTTTTTATAATCAAGAAACTTAGAGGACTGGTATATTATATATGAGATCATATACAAGAATCAGCTACACTATAGCTCTACTATACTAGGCTTTGCCACAAAGGACACACTTACAACGGAGCAGAAGAGCAGTAGCATATCATATAGTAGTTACTTAAACCGACTTATGCGTACACCACCTGCACATTCCAAGATAGCCATACCTTAGCATTGCCATATACACACATATATACAAACATATAATACCTTCCTTCCTTCCTTCTCGTCAGTTGTGCTTTCGCGCACGTGGCCATATAGTACACATAGCATAGTATAGAAGGATCGGAGGAGTGGTTGGTTCCCAAGGGTTGCTCCACTCCCTAAGGTAGTGGTAGTGGTGGTGGCAGCGGTAGCTCTCGATATATACGTAAACAAGTAAGGAGGGAAGGAGGAGGGAGACAGAGAGAAGAGAGAGTGAGAGAGAGAGTTCGTGCCAGCGGGAGTCGCGTTATCAGCGACGCGCAGCGTCGGCCCACGTCGACGCTCCAAGAGAGCCAAGGGGATGCGGTGTGGGAGAGGGATAGGGAATGGGGGTGGGTGGGAGGTGGAGGTTGAGCTGCCACCAGTATCCCACACCTACCACCGCGTCTTTATCGCGCTGGCGAGCGCGTCTCGTTATCGGGCGGCCATTAGAATATCTAAATACCAGCCCACCCACCCATCTCCACCACCTTCCTCTACTCATTCTCTCTTGTATCCGCAAGTGCTGCTTCGAGTTACGCGAGGCTATACCCCTCCACCTTCTTCTCTTCTTGTGTAGACTGCTCGAATAGACTGTCTCTTCAACGAAGATAGAGAAGGAGAGAGAGAGAGTTTAAATCCTCCTTTGGAGATTGTCGCGGTAAAGAGGAAAACAGGGAAGGAGAGACAATGAAGAGTTATATGTAGCGGGAAAGAGAGCAAGTGAGATTTTTATGTGTAAGTTTAAAGGGAGAGAAGAGCGAGAATAGAGATGTGTTATATTGATGTGAAGGTGCTAAAGGAAAACGAAGACTGAGATATTGCTTATCGGAATTTTGATTATTACATGATTGAATATTATGTATGATCTTCATTTTTGCATGATTTTTTAATAGAAAATGTATAATAATTTTTTAAATATAGAAAGAGAAATAATATTTTTTAGATTTAATTAATTACCTACGATTTAATGTAATATCGTGTTATTTTATAATTTTCTTAAAAACATATGTATAATAAGTAATATCTATATAAGATATGAAACAAATTTTAAATTTTACAAAAAAATTTGATAATCTTCTCACCGATTTTTCTTGCCACAAAGAATGAAGAAAGAAAGAAAGAAAAAAGATAAGTAAATGTAAGTAGCTTGAAAATCACAGGAAAGATTCAATGTAGTGTACCATACACAACAACAACAACAACAACAACACGATTATAATATCCTAAAGGAAGGAAGAAACCAGCAACTTGGTATAGTATAGCATAATATATACCTATACGTATACACATGATGCCATGCGCATCGATTTTTCAATTTGTCACACTTGTGTAAATCGCGCCGGTAAAATCTATTACCTCATACATACATGCTTGATTTCGCATGTATACATACGCGTTCGTCTTCTCAGATATATTCACATATAAACACATATACATACACACACATATAGAAAAGGGAAGGCTATCTGTCTTCTTTTTTATGTATATTTTTTATATTCGTCTATGTCAACGGGACACCGCTGATGGCAAGCTTATCGCTAGAGCCACACGCTGCCGTTGTCGCTTTCTCACTCTTTCTATCTTTCTTTTACTTTCTTTCTCTTGTACTTCTTCTTCTTTTTCTTGCAGCATCTCCTCATATTTTCAATGTTTTTGCTATATCTCTCAAACCTAACTTAATTTTTTTATTCACTTACTTTTTTTTAAGGATATGAGATTGTGAATAAATATAATGATAAATTTACACGATGATTTGCAGATGCGATTGTAGAGTATTTTTTTTTTTTTTTTTTTTGTTACATACTAGCATCTCATAGAATATATCACACAAAAGTATGTTATGAATTGTATAATGAAAAAGTGGTGCGAGTATAGTTTATGAGAAAAGATATTATATGTGTACCAGGTACGGAGATACAAGGTATGATTTGAATTTTTTTTTCGTTATTGTTTTCAAAAGCTTAATTCAAATTTATTTGTATGTACGTACCTATACTCAAGATTAATTTGATTTATGTGAGAAAGATTTTAATCACGTATAAAATTAAATACGTTTGTTTGAATTAAGCGTTACTTAATTTTGTAATTTCTTCAATATAATTCCATCGAAATTTAAATTTTGTTTTCAAAAATATTTGAATAATTATGTTCTTTTAATTTACCTATATATTTAATAAATTTTGTATTTTTATATTACTTTAAACATATAATTTCAAAAATTTCTCAACATCACAGCTATACAAACAAACATCTCTTGACACTTTTCAACCAAATAAACTTTTCAGCACCGATGATAACTAAAGTATAAATATATACAGGGACTAATCGGAGCAATCCTTGATGCAGCATAAGGATTAGAAGAAGCTTGTCGCGAGGTATAAGAGGGATGAGTGCAGAGAGTAGGCGAAGGGAGACTAGGTATAAAGTGGAATAGAGAGACAAGTCAGGTATAGGAGATGTGGGGGGGTGGAAGGAAGGTGGTCGAGAGCAGAGTTCTAAGGTAAATCTCGGTGTTGGGTGCGGTGGTAACAGCAGCAGCAAACAGAGTGGGCGTAGGAGGGAGTTAGGTAGGGGGGAGGAGGAGGAGGAGGACGAGTTAAGTTGTGTAGGACAGCGGGCTGGCCGCGGCAGATAAGAACGCGCCTGGATCGCTCATAGAGCCGCAGAATCCGCGAGGTGCCCGCCTGCGCGCGCGCGTGTGCGGACGTTCGAGAGCTCCCGGCTTCTACTACTCCCTCCCTCCCTCTCTCTCTCTTGCTTTAACTCGGGCAGAGCCGAATGTAGGTGGGAGATAATACGGGAGGGAGAGAGTGAGGCTGTGGCTCGCGCAAAGATGACTTCTCTCCCTCGAGAAGGCTGCTGTTGCAGTTCTCTACTACCTCGCTCTCTCTTTCTCTCTCTCTCTCTCTTAGTCTCAGTCTCAGTCTATATAACAGTCGCCGGATGAGGATGTCGCTCTTTACGACTCTCTGACTCTGCAACCCTATGTAGCTTCTGTCTATGTATATATGTATATATAAGCTTGTACTCGAGATTCTCTCTCTGCGATCATTAAGTCCTCACCCTTACAGTCTAGATAAGATATGAGATTCGTTTGTTTCGTTACGATAATTGAATAGAGTGATATCTGCTACTATATAGGTAATGCTTGTTGGATAAAACTGCTAGCTTCAAAATTATTCTTACGTTTTTAAATTTATGCTTGCAGGCTAATAAAGTTTTTTTTTTTTAATAATAAATAGAAAATATGACTTTAAAATAATTAAATAAAATAAAATTTAGTAATTATGAGTTTTCTAATTTTTAAAATAGTTTGCAAATATTTAAACAAACAATAAGTATTAAATGTGCACAACTCTTAATTTTTTTTTCTTTTAATTGATTTAAATATATTTAAAAATTGTATAAGTACTGTTTAATACAAGCATCTATTTAAAGAAAAAGGAAAAAAAAGAATTAATTTACTCATTGTTAATAATTGAAAATAGCACTGAAAATATATATGTAAAATATAATTCACAACTATTTGATGATAATATACCAACGCCAATACAGCTAATATTCTAAGAAAATAAACCAAAATCGTCAAATATAAGCAAGAGAACACGAGCTGAAAACGAGACAGTAAGAATCGACAAAGAATAGAAAAGGAAAGAACGAGACATCATAAAGAGAAAATCGAAGAAAAGATCCCAGAGCATATTCGGATAGCTTTGAAAGTCAAGTAAAGAAGGGATGAGGGAAAGGGATGCGCCACAGCTGAATATAAATCAGCACCACGATCTTAATAAATGCGAGCTCTCGAGCAAAGCTCATCCACCCTATTCTGGTAAAGAGGCAGAGAAAAGAGGGTAAGAGAGGGGAGGTGCTATAGGTATAGGCAGCTAATATCCTCTTGGTCGCTATCCTCTGGGATCATCTCAATAAATTCAATATATACTTGTGTAAATCGGAGCGTAACTGTGCGAGTGAGAGAGACACCCTCATCTCTATCTTGTCCTCTCTATATACGTTTGCTTATAGGGAGCAGAGATCACGCTCTACCGACTTCTCTTTCTCTCTTTCAGTCTCCTCATCTACGGAATTATATTCGCGTATCGTACTATCGTATACCACCTCATCTATATTGATTATCGATTGCTACTAGGTATGTGGACGATTGATACTAAGATTGAGAGGGATTGTCGCGTGTCTTAGGATTATGCAACGGTAAGTTTAATTTAATCACGTCTTTGCTCTTGCTTATTAAATAAATTGACGTGATAAAAATTATAAATGTAAAAGTAAAAGAATCTCAATTTGTTACTTACGTGCTGACAAGGATGATTCAATAGGTAACAAAAATGTTTGTTTTGACTTACCTGAAACAAAAAAAAAAAAAATTATATGTATTAAAAATGTAGAATTAGATAATAATTCTGTTTTTTCATTATTTTATCAAGCCTTTTCAACACATTTATTTAAGCGTATTTTGGCTATTAAGAGAACTTGTTAATTTCTGAGTTGACGAACACCGGGAATCGAACTCGCAACTTGTAAATTCTGAAACTAGCGCTCTGACAACTAAGACATTACATATCTTCCACAGCATTTACGTATTATTAACATGATAAATTATAAACTTATTGTTGCAACTTTGATTCTAAAATTCGTTTAACCGTTAAGTTAAACGGTGTGAAGATTGTAAGATTACCAAATTACATTCATATAATTATTACAATATTGTGAACCGGAAACTATATTATAATAATTAAAATTTTCGAACAGTAAAACTATAATTCTCAAATGAACATCATTGAGACGTAATCATCTTAGAGAAAGAAAGAAATCATTGAAAGGTATAAGTGTAAGAAAATGCAAAATCTAATAAATCTATAAAAAATGCGAAAAATATATCAGGTTAGTAAAATCCATTGGGTAATTTCTTAGCAATCAACAGTAAGAATTCAGTCTTTCATGTCACCTGCTCCTGCAACCTTCGTTATAAATTTAAGAATCGTTATCCGTAAAGCAAGATATACCCCTTTGTCTCTTCTATATAGAGAACGAGCTTTTCATCGAGTCGTTAGTTGCAACTTTGCTTTTCCCAAGCCCTATCGCGCACAGTTACGCTTCTATATAACTGTCTGCTTCATATAAGGTTACAGGTTTCGTGGCCCTTTTGCAGTGACTAACTTATCCGAATGAGCATCTAATATGCGCTGATCTGTAAAATATATCTTCTTCGACGTTAAGTTAGAGCTTTTAGAGCTTTATCTTATGTAATTTTATTCAACATTTTTAATGTTTAACGCATTGTAGGTATTTTGAATAGCTTAATTATTGTACCTAATAATTTGTTTAAAAATTTTTTGTTTAACGGTACAAAGTAATTTTTTTTCTCCAAAAATATAACAAAATCTTTCAAAACTCAAATAAGTATAACTCCATTAAGAAAGTTACAAATTTAGTCTATACATAAAAATTAATTTTTTACAAAATTGCAAAAATAAAAAAAACTACACGATAAAATAAAAAAAAAAAAGTGAAAGAGAAAAAGAGTAAAGACGAGGAAGTAAGTGAGAGCTCCACGGAGATTTCTTCCCTCCGTTCGGTTACACTACATTCAAAATCTCTCTCTCTCTCTCTCTCTCTCTCTCTCTCTCTCTCTCTTTCTGTACGCCTCGTGAGCTTGCATCTGCTGCTGATAAAAATAATAAATCATCGCTGTGGAAGAGTGAGAGAGAAAGAGATAGAAACAGAGTATACGCTTACTCGCGCCTGGCATCGTCTCCACACTACCTCTTACTCTCGCACATACAGTATTCACCGATTTTGCCAGCTGTATCTTTGGCGGTGGTACCGTCGCGATACGGAAATGGGCGCGCAAGCTCACAGATAGATAGATAAATGTATATACATACACACACACACACATATTTTGACATCTCGCTTTCTCGTCCTGGTTCACGCAAGCGTATCTGTACCGAGGGCCGATTAATAACGAGCAGTCGTTATACTCTGAAGAAGAGGATATGTAGGAGGAAAGGAGGTGAGAGAAGAAAGAGGAGGAGTGAAAAAACCGCTGCTAACTGCATTAGCAAAATGCTTTCTCAAAGAATGTCGAAAAAAATTAATTGTATTTAAAATCTCAATATTTTACTTCTTTAAAAAA